>JACXGM010037610.1:0-11056 GCA_016801145.1 Umbra pygmaea
CGGTATCATCCGTAGCAGTGCCTGAGTCAGTGGCTCCAGCCCCGCGGTATCATCCGTAGCAGTGCCTTAGTCAGTGGCTCCAGCCCCGCGGTATTATCCGTAGCAGTGCCTGAGTCAGTGGCTCCAGCCCCGCGGTATTATCCGTAGATGTGCCTGAGTCAGTGGCTCCAGCCCCGCGGTATCATCCGTAGATGTGCCTGAGTCAGTGGCTCCAGCCCACAGTATCGTCCGTAGTAGTGCCTACGTCAGTGGCTCCAGCCCCACAGTATCATCCGTAGTAATGCCTAAGTCAGTGGCTCCAGCCCCACTGACTCCATTTGATATCTTCAGTTTAACCCAGACATCACATGACATTTCCCATCCAAAGTTTGTCCTGTCAGCCTAACTAAACACAGCCGGTTTCAATTTCCTCAATATTAAATGTGCCGGTATTTGGTTCCTAGTTTGTGTATACGGTAGTGTCTTGTGGTTCATTGTTAAATTGTAAGAATATGTGTTAAATGTAGTTTAGTACCGTATATGATTTTTTTACTCCTTGTTTCTTAGTGAAATGTTTTATTGTATTACATTACATTTTATTTAACTCTTCCTCCCTGTTTATCCCTGCACCATCTCGCACGTTACAGTAAATATACTTCAGCACCATCTATAACATGAAATATAACAGACATAATCATGAAAAAGATTTACATGCCATTTACAAATGCATTCTGTTGCAAATAAACAAAGAATTTAGTTGCTTTTTGACAGCTCTAATTTTGATTTGACCGAAATATTGCTAGTCAATTTTTTTGTTGTAATTTTTTTATTATTATTTGTTCCATACAAAATATAGCTGATGTTTTTGTGTGTTCTATCAAAAAGCTTGTGAACTAACTTTTAAACAATGCAATATGGGTTTTTGATTAATCAATGCAATTTTAGTTGTTGATTGGATAGTTCTAAAAGATACATGGGTTATCACTACAAAGTTTTTAATATCCTGCTACGAAGATTTGCTAAATAAATCTGATGAGATGTTTTGACTGTAGCTTTACAATGCAAATGATATCACAGAACCCAGACTAATGAAATTGAACAATATTCAACAGTGTATTGAACTTAATAGGAAACAAACCAATTGTAGGTCAGTTTAATCATTAGAAAAAGACTAATCATTTCCCTATGCTCTGAAATGGCAATGCAGTAATGGCCTTGGCTGTGTGAGCATGTTTTTCTGATATTTGCATGGCCGTTAGCGATTATGCTAATGTTATAACTGTCTTCTGGTAGATAAAAATGTTTCCACAAAAAACTTCGTAATTAAATGTTGAAAACAAGCAGCTTATGCCTACCTGACAGAAAGATGTTATGATCATCAATCTAGGGATAATTTTAGACCTCAGCCACATGGCAACCAAAGGAGTCAGTTGCAGGTTTACACTTAAACAACATATACAGACAACATTGTAACATTTTGTAAAATGTATGTATATATTTGTAATGATTTAATTTATTCAGTCATCAAAAGTGGTCTTCTGTGATTGTTATGGCATTCTTTGTGGATGTGGAACATCAGTTGTTTTTCTACAGTGATTTTGTAGGGCCCTATTTTGTCTTTTGTAAGTATGTTATAAAAGGTTCACAATAAATGTTCTACATTCTGGTTGGGGTGGTCTTGAGGTACTCTCCTAGATGGTAGACATGACCAGTACATCCTGTGGATGTCTAACGCCCATGATGATTAGCATTGTTTGGGCTAAATGTCCCCGAGGGCAGGTACAGTACATGAAATGAGAAACATGACAAGTTTCTGCAACATTTCTTCTTGAAAAGATGATTACTGAGGCTCAGAAAGGTTGATTGACTTGATTGAAGGGTGAAGTCCATTCCAGTGTTTACCTTTTACTCTGAAGTACCTCCTTAATGTCTAAACCACTGATGTCGCATTAATATTTTAAACAGTTTTATAAACAAAGTATCTATTATTTCGTGTTCTGTTTTTACTGTATTTTTTTACTTAGGCTATTATATTCTGTAGGCCTCATTTCCCGTATTCTGTATAATCTAAACACTTGGATTTCGCCCAGAGGTTAATTTCTTATCTTTTTACACCTTGTAGCTGAGATATTCAGGTCATGTATATTTGGCGTTCATTTAATAATTTCTTCTCATTTCGAAACGGAATTAGAAATAATCAAACTACGTCTGAATAACACGAAATGTTGTCGTTTATCGTGAGTGAGTTGTGTAACGATGGAAGGCGTGGGCCCACGGAGCTGAGCTCGTTGCATTTTGTTCGTACTGCTTTGTGGTCTGGATTCTCCTTCCCAATATTCATTACATCACAGTAATTAACAAGTTGATCTCTTCGTTTCATCAAATACCCACAGCTGTTGTTCATTTTAATGTCATTACTCTAGTATTTAATGCCCTGTGTGTGTTTGATGAATAGTCGTTCATTGATTTGATTTTGCTCTTTGTCGATAGGATTAGCGTACATTAATTTCAGTATCCTTTTGACTCAACTAAGTCCTTTTAGTCTTTTAAGTGTTTTGTTATATAAAACAGTGTTTATTTTCTACTCTCCATCACGTTTGTCTCCCTCATGCTAGCTCCTGCACATGCGGCAATGTGACAAGTTGATAGTTCCATTCAAAATAGTTCATTTTTAAATAATAATTTAATATCTGGGCATTTTGGGCAGATTGAGAAAACATGATTGTTTTTCAGTAAGACCCAATATTGCCTGATATCCTATCATTAGTTATGGAATGGGAACACAAGTGCATTTGTGGCTGTGCGGATGTGATAGTGCCTACTGTGACAATGAAACCTTTCAATGTAAGCTGAACTGCCTGCGTTATTCCCAGGGCAATGCATACGGGAATTCAACTGGTCAGAACTCAGTAATGAAGTAAAACTGGGACTTATTGTGTGTGCAATTTATAATGTGTAATATGTGTACAATGCAGTGGACTTATTAAACCATCAAAATATTAGTATCTTCACTATACCACTATTTATCTGTTATCACACCTGTTGTGTTTTTAAAGATCAATGGTGGTCAGACATGTGCTTCAAGAGGTTTAGTCTTGCCCCTTCGTGAGGCGCTGCAATTTTTTGGGGTTTCCCTTTATTAATCGGATTGTACGCGAAATACTGTACTTCCATATTTTACTACGATCACCCTACTTTTCCTCAATGACGATTGCGTTCCATTGCCATTTTCTCTAATCAGCCGGTTTCTCGCTGTCATACTTCTACACAGACACACATTCTCACAAAGCAATAGTCCGCTTTCTTAACGTCACAGCATTTATGTTCCAATGGATAGGGTTTTGGCAACCGTTTCGCTCCTTTAGTTCCAATGAAATGCAATAAATGTTTTTGAGTATCAAAATATGTAAAATGCTATATGGTACCATTTTGAAATTCTGGGACCACAGTACTTTCTCAGTACTGGATTACCACACAACATTTATGTGACCCACCACCTATATCTAGGTTTATCATCACCCAAGCAATGTTTTTTAAATAAATTCAAATGGTATATCATGCACTGAAATAGAAGGAACATTTGGAAAGCTATTATGGTTAAACTGTTAACACATTTGGAACTGCACTACTGAGAAATTGGCCCTCAAAGCTTAGCCAAATGAGGTCCCCTTTGTTCATGCCCATTCAAGATCTTTCACATCACAGCCTTAGCCCCACCCATCTTTGCCAGTGAATGACACTGTTAACTGTTGTGTCAAAGAAAGCAAGGTGACACCAGGGGCCTATACTATGAAGCAAGTTCAACATGCCCTGGATTTCTTTTCATTAGCTGGTTTCACTGAACCTAATAATTGTGATCTAGATAAGAGATGCCATGACGGGGGTTATCAATTCGTTAAATCAACCCAGGATTTCCCAATCTAATGACGAGCGCGTTCACAAAAGGGGTGGTGTGTGCACCATCGGCCCAATTGCAGACTCAAAGTCTATGAGAGCCACATTATCTCTTAACTGTAGTAAATGATAATTTTGTAGAAATATGAAGAGCATAAAATATAAGCCAGGCATAAAGCAGGAAGGAAAGCTGGAAAAAAATTGCCACCTGTGTATTTTTTTAATGACTCGAGCGCATCGATATCCCTGACTATAATTACAATTGTGTATTCCATTAAACCAATGTGTTGCTTAAAGCGTAACGATTGCCAAAATGCAACCTAGGGTCTTTTTGTTAATGTACCTGAGTCAAACTTTCTGTAGGACGTAATTGCCACTTTTAAGATTTTCCGCATTTTTGGTTTCGGTCAAATCGCCTTTTGAATGGAAGTGATGGGGCACTACTATGATAGCATCAAAATCGCTATTTTTATAACACTAAAAAGGCTTGACACAACATTAAACTTTGCTTGAAGTATCACCAGGGGCTGTACACATGAACTCGAGCATTGAGAACATTGTTGTGTACACAGAGTTTACTAAAATTAAAGGTTTTATACATCTCACCTTAGCAGTTTGTTTCTGGTGGCTGCTGTTTTGCCTCTGTACACAAACAATGTTCTCAATGCTCGAGTTCAAGAGTACAGCTCCTGGTGCTACTTTGAGCAAAGTTTCATGTTGTGTCGAATAGAAATATTTTTATTCAGAGCATTTATTTGCTGAAAATGACAACTGGTGTTATATCTAACAATACAAACATACAGGTAACAGGAAACTGAAAGCAAACACAGCAAATATAGATTATTTCGACATGTATAGTATTTCTAACGTTGGCTAAACAGGTATTTGTAACATTATAAATCACTAACTTACCGGTAGTTCAAAATGTATTTGTTCGGTAAGATAGGCAACATGAATGTAAAATTGTTATCACTTTGCACTTACCTCACCTTCGCACTTACCTGTATGAGTGAACGAAGGCGTCACCGCACATTGAATCTCGTTTCAAGAATTCCTCTTTGTCTTATTTTGAATCAGACAATGCCAGAAGTATCCCAAAAATTATTACATTACAACTTTCTCTGACCGATCAGTGTTTACAGCTACGGTTGTTTTTGAACAGTTGTTCTCCTTAAACAAAAGGGCACGTGGCACGCCGAAACTTGTGCACTTTGAAACTATTACTCCATCTTCTTGTTATAGTTTACTAATACTGTATACATGTCTGATTCTAAAAGTTGGTTGAATTCTTCAATCACAACAACAGATTTCATCTCTGTTTCATCACTGTGCATGTTTCAGTTTGCTTGGCTTCTGTGTCAGATTTACACCCCACGTTAACCCCGCACACATACTTACACCATAGAAATAGAATGGATAGAAATGCACATGTGGAGATCTGGCCTTCCATCACAATTTCAACCTTTAACATTAAAGGGATTATGGTTGAATTCTCAAGTGAAGAGAAACTGCTGGACATGATAACTCAATAAACAGGGTGTTTTGTTGTTAACAACCCTGCCTTGAGCTGTCCGTGGTGGCCTCTTAAGTCACACCAAGTTGGTGGAGCACTCCACCCATTTTTCTTGTCAGTAAAGAAACCTATCATCTAATTTTCTGCACCATAGCAAGAACCTACCTTTCCACGTTGCTTCGCAGCACTTCTTATGCCTATACGTCTATTCAGTCAGATGATGTGCTACCTGCTGATGAACAGATCACTGTGTTGTCATTGTCATAAAGCAACACCTATCACTCTTGCTTTTCAGACAAAATTATTATTAGGATTTTTTAATATCAGGGTTTTTTACCACCAATTTCAACGGTACTTCAGCAATAGGCATAGTGGACGGAGTCATTCTGACAGATCTGAAGCAGTTCCATCGTTGATATCCACAGAACAACACCTCTGAGTGGTCCAGGGGTCCATGCTGTTGCCTCCATGAGTTTGAACCTTGCCTACTTCTCTTTCTGCACTAAGGATTTTCTTCATCTGTCCCCAATGTCTCTATCATCTCAAGCACAAAAATGCCTCAATATAGAACATGAAAAAGTTATGCCGGTATCGGCTAGTGAACTAATCTGATTGCTGTTCCTTCACGTCAGGACGGGGAGGGACTGGGGGTCTGTCATGGAAACAAGATGAGGGCACAGGGCCATCTGAGACTGCTAAGAAGATGAGTGTGTGGCGAGGGCTGGGGTCTATTGCCACCGACAGTCTACAGTGCAGCCATGATGAACAAAATTAACGACAACCAGGGGAAGGAACAAAAATTAGGTTGCCTGCCTGGCTGTCATGGTGAATGTATGGTAGATTTATTTAGGAATATATGTTTATTATATAGAGATATAATATAAACTCACTGGCCACTTCATTAGGTATACCTGTTCAGTCAATGCAAATATCTAATCAGCCAATCACGTGGCAGCAAGTCAGTGCATTTAAGCATGTATAGACATGGTCTAGATGATCTGCTGAAGTTCAAACCAAGCATCAGAATGGGGAAGGAAGCTGATTAAAGTTATTTGAACATTTTTTGGTGCCAGATGGGCTGGTTCGATTATTTCAGAAAGTGCTGTTCTACTGGGGTTTTCTCGCACAACCATCTTTAAGGTTTACCAAGAATGGACCGAAAAAGAGAAAATATCTAGTGAGCGGCAGTTCTCTGGGCAAAAATGCCTTGTTGATGGTAGATGTTAGATGAGAATGGCCAGACTGTTTCAAGCTAAAATAGTAACCCCAATTACAACACGTTAGAAACCAAGGTATGCAGAAAAGCATCTTTGAATGCATAACAAGATGAACCCTGAAGCAGATGGGCTACAGCAGCAGAAGACCGCACTGAGTGCCTCTCCTGTCAGCTAAGAACAGGGAACTGACAATAGAAGATTGAAAAAACGTTGCCTGGTCTGATGAGTCTCAATTTCTGCTGCGACTATCAAATGGTAGGGTCAAACTGGTTTCTTGAACATGACAATGAGTTCACTGTACTCAAATGGCCTCCACAGTCACCAGATCTCAATCCAATCGAGCACCTTTGGGATGTGCTGGAATTGGAGATTCACAGCATGGATATGCAGCCGACAAATCTGAAGTAACTGCATGATGCACAAATATCAATATGTACCAAAATCTCTGAGGAATGTTTCCAGCACCTTGTTGTGTGTGTATGTATATGTACAGTGGGGAGAACACGTTTTTGATACACTGCCGATTTTGCAGTTTTTTAACTTACAAATCATGTAGAGGTCTGTAATTTTCATCATAGGACTCTGAGAGATGGAATCTAAAACAAAAATCCAGAATATCACATTGTATGATTTTTAAATTTGCATTTTGATTTGCATATGATAAAAATTACGGAAAACCTGCAAAATCAGCAGTGTATCAAATACTTGTTCTCCCCACTGTGTGTATATATATATATTTAGACCGTAATGGCTGTGTGTTGAGTTATTTTGAGGGGACAGCAAATGTACACTGTTATACAATCTGTACACTCACTACTTTACATTGTAGCAAAGTGTCATTTCTACTGTGTTGTCACATGAAAAGTTATAATCAAATATTTAAAAGAATGTGAGGGGTATACTCACTTTTGTTAGATACTGTATGTATGTATGTGTATATATATATATACACTCACCTAAAGGATTATTAGGAACACCATACTAATACTGTGTTTGACCGCCATTGGAGATTTGTGGGATGCACATCCAGGGCACGAAGCCCCCGTTCCAACACATCCCAAAGATGCTCTTGGGTTGAGATCTGGTGACTGTGGGGGCCATTTTAGTACAGTGAACTCATTGTCATGTTCAAGAAACCAATTTCAAATGATTCAAGCTTTGTGACATGGTGCATTATCCTGCTGGAAGTAGCCATCAGAGGATGGGTACATGGTGGCCATAAAGGTCAGAAACAGGGCTCAGGTAGGCCGAGGCATTTAAATTATGCCCAATTAGCACTAAGGGGCCTAATGTGTGCCAAGAAAACATCCCCCAAACAATTACACCACCACCACCATCCTGCACAGTGGTAACAAGGCATGATGGATCCATGTTCTGTTAACAACTTTTAAATTGTTAATAGAACACTTTCAAATTGTTAACAGAACACTTTCAAATTGTTAACAGAACACTTTCAAATTGTTAACAGAACACTTTCAAATTGTTAACAGAACACTTTCAAATTGTTCACAGAACACTTTCAAATTGTTCACAGAACACTTTCAAATTGTTCACAGAGGACACCGCATATTGGCTTTGCAATTTCCCACAAAACTTTAGATTTTTCTTAATAAACATTTTAAAAATGAGAAATTCAATAGGTTTTATATTGAATGAACAAGACAATTTCATATTTTTTTTTTTAAAGTCCAAAGGCTGTGGGTGTCCTCTCTGAACAAAGTGATGAGGATTGTAAGTGATTAAAAAAAGCTATTGAATTTTCTAAGTTTCAAATGTTTATAAAGGAAAACATTCTCTTTAAATATCAAAGGATGTGCAACATGTGGCTGTGCTCTCTGACCAATTTGATTTGGTGTTTTAATGTTTCTAAACCACATGATGAAAAGCTATTGAATTAACGCAGGTAATATCCTTAAAACCGATTTTTTGTGAGCTTCTCTTTAACACGTGATGGCTCTTTCAATACAATAATATCTAAAACACCGTCTTGTGACAACCTCTTTCTCCATGACTGTCATGGATTTCTTTCTGTGTAAATCCTTTTAAAACAAGTGTTCCCTTCATAAATGTGGAATATGAAAAGGAAGTTACATCATTTGTTGAGAATAATACTACTGAGTATGAAGATGTTTCATTTGGAAAATACTAGCAAATATAATATCGTCATCAAATACACAAACACTGCACTAGCTAAAAAACTGTATCTACTTTCTCTTCTTAGCTAAGGTACAATTTAAATTAGGATAAATTTGGATTCATTTAATTAATTTAATTATCCCTTATCGTTACCTGTGCTCAAAAAAGAGGATTGACATCATACGACTGCTGGCCAATGAACAACTCAATGTACATTTCCTGTGTTGATAACAAACCACTAACATTGTTGGTACAGCTAAACATAGCTACATGCCCACAAGTGGCCAGCAAACAGCAAACCAAGCATACAGTAGATACGTGAAAAGCCTAAATGCAAAGGGACACGGCCTGTTACACCAAACACAGCAAGCGGCAAGCATACTGTCATGCAAAGTGAGGCTCAATTGAATCTGCATGTATTTACACTTCAAGTCCATTTTTCTCATCAGCTCGCGCATTGCTGAGACGAGGCAGGTGCACTACAATAACTCTGTAATCCAACATTCTTCCTGTCGAGCTCCAGAGGCTCGTAGAGTCCATACCGAGACACACTAAAGCTGTTTTTGGTGGCTCGTTGTGGCCGAAATCCTTAGTGAAACACCCTTTCCATGTAAATTGTATCCTGTTAATTTGTATATATATTATATATATTAATATATATATTACCTGTGTTGGCAGACTTCATGGAATTGACAAAATGTGTCATATTTTGTGTTCAAACAAAACGCCCTTTATTTAAACTCAAAAATGTTCTCAAAAACAAAAGATTTAATTGAGTAGGATGATATTATTTCTGCCTTCAGTTCACACCACAGGTTTTAAATTGGATTCAAATCCGGAGACTGAGATGGACACTGATTTTACTCTCGCAACCATTTCTGTGTTGATATTTTATTTATGTTTCGGTCCGTGTTTTGTTGAAAGGGTCATCTATGGACAACTCCCAATTGTCTGGCAGAGGCAACCAGGTTTTGGGCAAAAATATCTTGGTATTTCATGTAATTCATTATGCTATCACTTTTAAAAAGAGCCCAATGTTCAATAGTAACAAAAAAGCTACAAAGCATCAATGATCCACCCCCATATTTAACAGTGGTTATTACCGGTAGGTGCTTTTCCTTGTAGGCAGTTCTCTTTTGTTGCCCAACATGCTGATGGTGAATTTGGCCAAAAAGTTACATTTTCATCTCATCTGACCACAACACACGATTCAAATTGTTGCTCCAATAATGCTTGACAAAGTTCAGGCACTGTAATGTGGTTTAAGCTCAGTAATGTAATGTCATATAACACTTTTTAGAGGTGGTGTCTGACAGTTGATTTTGATACTTGATAGTTTTGATTCTTATATACCTCCTTTCCCTTCTACTGTTCCAGACTTCTGAACCTGGATTATTGCCCTAATTTTATGTCATTTTTGTATATCTGTTACTGTACTTGATCTGTCTCCTATCAACAGAAAGCTTTTTGGTTTTACCCATAGTGATGGGTGACAATTTATTAATGAATGCAATCTCATATTTATACCTCAGGGAGACAAGAACTGGTGAAAGGGAACAATACTGTTCCTGGAGACAGACCAACTAAAATGCACTGAATTTCATAACAGAAGCCACTTTGTTTGGTTTAATTCTAAACATATTTTAGGAGTGCCAATCATTCTGAAATCATCTGGGGGTGTCAGATGGCTCAGTTGTTAGGGAGTAGGACTTATACCCTGTTCTATTCCTCGACTGTGCCAATTGTCATGTTCTTAAGCAAGGCACTTTACACTAAGCTGCTCCAGGGGAATGTCCGTGTACTTACTGTAAGTAGCCCTGGATAAGAGTGTCTGCTGAACTACTAAAATTTAAATGTTTAAATAAAACCTTTTTTGCAGAAAGAATCTTACTAATCCATAAAACGTTTTGTATGAGAAATTAAATCTAAATTTAATTCACATGAAAGTTTACAGCTTCCCCGTATGATATGAAGTCTAACATATGACATTGTTGTACTGTTCATTTAGTGCATTCACTTTCACATCTCATAATCCATATGATAGGAAGTCTAACATATGACATTGTTGTACTGTTCATTTAGTGCATTCACTTTCACATCTCATAATCCGTATGATAGGAAGTCTAACATATGACATTGTTGTACTGTTCATTTAGTGCATTCACTTTCACATCTCATAATCCGTATGATATGAAGTCTAACATATGACATTGTTGTACTGTTCATTTAGTGCATTCACTTTCACATCTCATAATCCGTATGATATGAAGTCTAACATATGACATTGTTGTACTGTTCATTTAGTGCATTCACTTTC
>JACXGM010037611.1:0-11053 GCA_016801145.1 Umbra pygmaea
GCAAGAGCACACCAAAATTGGACAGTTGAAGACTGGAAAAATGTTGCCTGGTCTGATGAGTCTCAATTTCTGTTGAGACATTCAGATGGTAGAGTCAGAATTTGGCGTAAACAGAATGAGAACATGGATCCATCATGCCTTGTTACCACTGTGCAGGCTGGTGGTGGTGGTGTAATGGTTTGGGGGATGTTTTCTTGGCCCACTTTAGGCCCCTTAGTGCCAATTGGGTATCGTTTAAATGCCACGGCCTACCTGAGCATTGTTTCTGACCATGTCCACCCCTTTATGGCCACCATGTACCCATCCTCTGACGGCTACTTCCAGCAGGATAATGCACCATGTCACAAAGCTCGAATAATTTCAAATTGGTTGCTTGAACATGAAAATGAGTTCACTGTACTAAAATGGCCCCCACAGTCACCAGATCTCAACCCAATAGTGCATCTTTGGGATGTGGTGGAGCTTCATGCCCTGGATGTGCATCCCACAAATCTCCATCAACTGCAAGATGCTATCCTATCAATATGGGTTAACATTTTCTAAAGAATGCTTTCAGCACCTTGTGTCACATAGAATTAAGGCACTTCTGAAGGCGAAAGGGGGTCAAACAGTATTAGTATGGTGTTCCTAATAATCCTTTAGGTGAGTGTATACTAGATATAGCCAACGTGTACGAGCTATAGATATATAGAGATTATATATATATCGAGATTACCTATTTTAACAGATGAGGCATCCTGGATGTCTAGGTTTGCATGTAACCTACATGATGTACATGTTTACAATTTCATGCTAGAAGTCTCATGGTCTTTCTTGGAAGTCCATGGTCTCAATATTAAAATAATAAATGTCACCTTTGCCAGCAATTGATTGCTATTACTTTGCTAATTGAACTGTTTATAACAGTTTATCAATCAACAGAATGAAACATGAGTGACCAGGTGGTCCAGCTCGCCTCAGCTTTCCATCAGGAGAACGTGTTTCAGTCATTGCACCAGCTCCGTCTGCATGGACAACTGTGTGATGTCACAGTCCAAGTGGACTACCAGGGTGAGCTGGAAGAGTTCGCGGCCCACCAGGTGGTCCTAGCTGCCTCTAGTGGCTACTTCAAGAACATCCTTCTAGCCCCAGACCCACCCAAAAAGCTGTTCCTGGGGAACGTTCGAATCACTGATTTCACCTGGTTCCTGGAATATATATATACTGGAAAATTGGCGGTGGGCGACGAGTCTGCTAAAGAGAAGATTGGTGTGATACGTGAGGTGGCAACGCTGTTCGACTGTAACAGCCTCGTCAAGGCTTGCTGTTCAGTTCTTGAAGGCAGCTTGAAACAGAATGTGGCTGACATCAATGTTCTCAAAGAGCAGACGTCTGCAACCAGGCCAGAGAGGGGGGAGAGGAGTCTGAAAAGGGCCAAGTTCACCAGGGAAGAGGAGAGGTCAGAGGTGAAAAAAGATGCAGAGGTCTCTGGGAGACGAAGTAACAGGCTGGCAGGACGTCGAGTCTTTGTTGACATTCCAAAGAAGAAGTTTGTAAGGAAGATGAAGGATCAAACCGGGATGCAGTCGGAAGAAACTCCTGACAACAACCCTCAGACCAAGTCGACCAGTCAGGAGGAGACAACCGACAGCACAAAGGTAGACGGACATGGATACATACTTTGTAAGATAAGACACCTAAAGCAATTTGAATATCACGACGAAAGTGCTTTATGAATCCAAATGACTGTGACAAGTGTTGTTGTTGTTGTTGTTATTATTATTATTAAACAGGAGAAAGAAGCGCTTTCAGATCGACTGCTTGAAAAACAGGGGACAGGGCTGGAGTCAACCGATGAAGAAGATACGGACGAGGATGAAGATATTATGATCTTGGAAAGCCCGGATGACTTGCTCTACTTTCCCGGCAAGGAAGAGGAGGGAGGGGCTGCCAGTCGATCCTCCAAACGTGTTGACACCCAGTACAAGTGTGACAAGTGCCATCGGACCTTCCACTATGAGAAGAGCTACATGAAGCATATTAGGTAGGTGGAGTTGGACATTAAACCTTTGTAACTCACATGTCAGGTGGAGTGGTGGGTTGTCTCAGTACTTTACACAAGGACAATAAACTTTTTAAATGCTTGTTCTTAGCACATCAATATTAACACCACTGTTTATTATGACCACCAGTACGAGCCACGGCATGCAGAGGGAGGTGACGTACGTTTGTCAGACCTGCCAGCAGACATTCGCCAACCGATGCAACCTGAAGATCCATGAGAAACATGTCCACAATGATGAGCGCCTGTTCCCCTGCGATGTCTGCGCCAAGAGCTTCAAACGCAAGAAGGATGTTACACGCCATCGACGGCAGGTTGGGCTGGCTCTGAGTCAGAAGATTTGGGATTGGTTTTGGGATTTACGTTTTAATAGTTTAGCTAACACATTTGTATTATTTTTAGTAGCATACATTTGACAAATATGTGACTTTGTTCTGTATATTATTTGCAATGTATTACAATTGTAGAATGAGCCAAACTGAAGCTACGGATGGTTAAGTAGCCTTTGTGATATTACATTTATATTTTAGTCTTTTAGTTGACACTGTTATCCAGAGCAACTTCCATATAATATTAATTAGAATACATTCTTCTTGATGATGATATGAGGGCCAGAGTGGAAATGTTAATACTCCTAATCTTACCAAAAGTGCCATGTGATATTTAATGACCACATAGATTCGGGGCACCCATTTAACGACCCACTGGAAAGACGGCACTCTCCCTGGGAGATTGAGATATAAGCTTTAGACCCCTTACTGGTTCTCCAACACCACTCCAAATTGCATCTGGTCTCCCAAACATGACTAAACATGCTTAGTTTGTGAACCACCAGTGAGATGCAGCGTCCTCCTGGCTGCTGAAGAACATCGTTATAGGATTCTCTCAATTGACCCTCTGTTGCCATGTAGGCTTCCATTGAGCACAGCCAGAGTTGACTACACCATATCTCTAGGAAAAATAAAGTCGAACCAAGTATAAGTGTTTTCTTACCTTTTCAACGTCTGTTCGCTGCTAGACTAATGCGTTACTGCGGCAATAAATACACTATTTTCTTCTGACAGGTGCACGAGGGTGGCGGCGAGAGGCACACCTGTCTCGTGTGCAGCAAAGCTCTGAGCTCCAAGACGGCGTTGACATTGCATGAGAGAACACACACAGGAGACAAGCCCTACTCCTGCCCCGACTGTGAAGCCAAATTCTCCCAGAGCTCTGCCCTCAAGACACACCGCCGGACTCACACGGGAGAAAAGCCGTTTGCTTGTGACCAGTGTGACGCGAGGTTCACACAAAACCACATGTTGTCTTATCACAAGAGGGCCCACACCGGTATGTCTTATCTACATTAATGTTTAGTATTATATGTAGTTTGTTTTAAGTCATTGGTTTGGTCTAATATACTGATTAGTCTGGA
This sequence comes from Umbra pygmaea, assembly GCA_016801145.1. Taxonomy (NCBI): domain Eukaryota; kingdom Metazoa; phylum Chordata; class Actinopteri; order Esociformes; family Umbridae; genus Umbra; species Umbra pygmaea. Next base: position 3,456 of record JACXGM010037611.1, read on the forward strand.
GTTTGGTACTGTTTCCAGGCTGAAGTGTTCTGTTTTGTTTTACCAGGGGAGAAGCCTTTCATGTGTGAGAGTTGTGGGAAAAGCTTTGCCTCCAAAGAATACCTAAAACACCACTCCAGAATCCACACTGGCTCAAAGCCTTACAAGTGTGAACTCTGTGGTCGAGCATTTGCCCAGAGAAACTCTCTCCACCAGCATATGAAGATCCACACAGGTAACCACCGCAACATTCATCCTAATATAGCCTGTTACTTTTTATTTGGAATCTTATTATACTTGGTATCTTATTCAAAGTGCAGCTGCGCCAGGTCAGTCTGGCGTACGTGGAGGTCACCCATCTCTGGTCCATTTTCAGTATAGGGACAAATTCTTGCACATTGCAGTGGAGGCACAAAATCTTAAATGAATATAAATGCAATCACCATCAGAAATGAAAACATCTGACATTAATGAAATGTAATAAATTGTTTCCAAAAAACACCAACAGTTTCCCTTGAAAAACAAGCTTGCTTATTTAGAAAAGGCCTATATGTTGCGTAACTAGAACTTAAAATAACAGTGGAACAAAAAACAAAATCACCTTGAACGTGGTATGGTTTAAGTAATTCTGAAAGTGTTGATCTACTGAAATTGTCCCTCACAAATATCTCTAGGGTTTAAATAGAAAATATCCAGTGAGTGGCAGTTCTCTTGGTGAAAATGCCTTGTTGACGGCAGAGGTCAGAGGTCAATGGCCAGACTGGTTCGAGTGGATAGACAGGCAAGACTAACTCAAATAACCAATCACTACAACCAAGGTATGCAAGAGCATCTCTGAATGCAAAACACGTCAAACATTGAAGCAGATGGGCTACAGCGGCAGAAGACCACAGGCTACAATCTGTATGGGCCCACTAAAATAGGAGAAGAGAAGATTGGAAAAGCGTTGCCTGGTCTGAAGATTCTTTATTTCTGCTGTGACATTCAGATGGTAGGGTCAGAATTTGGCGTAAACAGCATGAAAGCATGGATCCATCCTGCTCTGTATCAACGGTTCAGATTGGTGGTGTGGTGTAATGGTGTGGGGAATATTTTCTTGGCACTGTTAATTCTTTAATCGAGGAAATTACACTGTCAAAAATTACCGCAATGTATTCAGTCCGACAGCCTAAAGGCCTCAGCATATGAGACACGTTATTAGCTGGGCCCCACGCATTGTAAGACATCATTGTAGAAACTCAAATATAAGGAAAACAGATCCCCCCCCCATTTCTGTCCATAAAACGACATGACCAGAAACTGTAATCCGGTTGACTTTGCTCCAAGAGGTCTGCGGCTTCTGGACTAAAGTTCAAATTATTTTAACTTTGACCGCAGCAGCTCCATTGTCTTTTATAGAGGGGCACATTTCTTTATGTTTTAGGAGAACACAGCCACGTCATTAATTTCAATGAATGTTTCTTGGACGCAATGCCCCTCTTCTGCATCTCATGTGATGAGGCCTGAACTTCAATATAGAACAAGTGAGCAGTCCCACACAAAGCAGCAATCCAAAGGCTCAACAGGTGTATTCAGAACCACGGCCAGCTCCGTAGCCTTTTGAAACGTGTACAAACAGCCTTGCGTAAGAATAAAATAAAGACAAAAATGATTTGCCTTAAGAAACATCCACACAGATACAAACACGTTAGACCTACCTGTAATGTATGGCAGATATGTGGCTGAGGAATTGGGCTGGACAGCTGATGGGGGTTGGTCGGGTTCACTTCAAGAACTCATTGTCTTCTGTGACAAGTTGAAATTATTTGAAATTTGAGTGCAATAGCTCCACTGTATTTTGGAGGTGCGCATGAGCGCAGCCACATCCTTCGTTCGCCACTCACTCACCACCCTTCCCTTGATGGAAATAATTTGAGCCATCGCCCCCAACGTGAATAATGTGTACGCACTACATATCATGAGCATACAATACCTACACCGACTCTATTGAAACGCACAGATACGCAGCCGAGCTCAAGGAATTTACCTTAAATTTAAATCTGATAACAAACTGTTACATAGCAATTATTATATAGATACCACTTATTAGTAACTTAAACTCATGTTTTTTTTAACTCATTAAATGTTTGATCCCTGTATGGCCCCTTTGCAGGCGAGCGTCCGTACCACTGTACAAGCTGTGAAAAGCAGTTCACTCAGCTGAATGCCCTCCAGAGACATTTGAGGATACATACTGGGGAGAAGCCCTACATGTGTGGCCTGTGCAACCGCACCTTTACTGACAAGTCTACCGTTCGCAGACACACTATGGTAATCGTACACTTCTGTTGTTAATGTTTTTTTTTACTTAAATCTGATCATAAGTTACTAGAGACACTGATTTATTGTTCAAATCCTGTTGTGTAATATGCATTTCTTCCAGACTCACGACCAAAATACTCCATGGAAGAACTACCTGGTGGTCCTGAAAGACAACATGGAGCTCAAGACAAAGAAACCCAGAGGCAGTAGTAAGGTTAAAAAAGAGATGGCGGCAGTTGTGGAGGAAGATGGCGGGACTGAAGCCAGGCTTCAGGAGGGGACCGTGGTGGTACCTGGAAAGCCCATCACCCTCTCAGCCAACTGGGGTGACCCGGGGACCATCGCTCTGGTCAGCCATCCGACCCTGGGCGAGTTCACAGTCATCCAAACGGAGATGTCGGGAGGGACGCAGCTGCCCATGGTCAGCACAGGAGCAGGTGTTATCTCTCTGGATGGATCCACTGTCTCTGTGCCCTTTTCTATCCCAGTCTCGATGTCCTCCATCCCTGTGTCATCGTCCTCCTCTGGCCCCCTCCCCGTCCAGACCATGTCTCTCTCCGTCCCCGTCTCAGAAGCCATGTTTACCCCAGTTTCAGGGACCTCTGCCATTGAAACATCGTCCATGCTGGAAACTGCGGTGACGCAGACCATCTTGTCTCCAGATTCTGAAGCTGGGCCAGATATAATGGCCATTACAGATCCTGAGGGGGCAGTTTCAGGGTGTGGCCGTTTCTCAGATGAGAATGTTTCAGTGCAGACTTCTGAATTGGAAACTGAGACACAGACAGTGTCTGTAGAGGAACAAGACAATGTAACAGAGGACATTTGTAGTGTTGAAGACATTGAGGTGTCCACTGAAAATACTGTGGTTTAGGTAGTTATATTTGAATTAATGTACATACTGGTTATTTATTGGATCTGAATTTCTAGTCTGTTCTCAACCATGTGGATGAAGAAACCTTGAAACTTAGTGTTCAGTCTGATCATGGCATTATTTTTCTAAAAGCTGCAAGGTTTCCACATTGAACAAATTCCCCTGGGTTATTCTTTTACGTGATTGGAAAGAAAGGTAACGCAGTTCACACAATGTAAATGAAGTACTTTTAGTATAGTCGACATACGCAGCAATTCGCATGAAATTGTAGTTGTGCTGCAATGCAGAGCTTCTGCAATACTGACTAAAGCTCTAAATAGGCATCGATAATGGTTTATTTCGAGTAAAGTTTTGTTGACTATTGTTTCTGCTTGTTTCTCCTAACATTATCAAGGTACACTGATAATTAAAACCTACATGCAAATATACATTAAAAATATCTAGATGAGTTCTGTCATTCATGACAAGCCAACAGAACTGAGACCCACAGAGATAGATTGTATTTATTTCTGTCAGTCATTCCAGACATACAGACCAATAAAAAGAAGAGCAATATTCCATGTGATAGAAGCTTGATATGCAGGCTGACAGCCCCCAACATGGTGTGTGCGAGAAGGCTCAGTAAAAACCATGGACGCAGCTTACTCTGCCAGGAAATATTGCAAAGCGATAAACTAGACACATAGTGACATGCAGAATGTTGAGCTAATACACACCAACATGGTTATAGCACATCAACATGAGTTACACCTAAACAACACACCGGGGTGGTGGCATATAACTGCTATGACCAAAAGACCAGAAGCTTGTTTAACATTTTCTTGGCTCTGGATTTAAAAATACTTTGTTAAGAAGCAGAATTAGGAAGTCACATTAGCAGATAACATGTAAGGGTGATATTTGTAGTTAACGCCATCATAAAAAAATAATAAAACTATAGTAAATATATAGAGGGATTAGGGAATACAAAATAAAAATTGCCAGCTTCAGCTACTGCATTTCCAATATGCTCTCTGGTTGTCTTAATGAATGGGATATAAAAACATTCATTGTCAACGCACAGGCTGGAATACCTAGGTTTACAATAACCATTTATGGCAACTAATGGTCGTTTCTTTTCTAAATATCTTCGAAGACATTTTCCAGTTGGAAGCCAAACAAGGACCAATAACAACATTCTTGAAACAAAACAAACAAAAAATATGCTCACAAAATAATCTTTAAATATATATATTTAACTACACAGATCTAGATAAAAATTCCTGTCTAATGAACTTAGAATAATTAATTACAACTGTACAAATCATGCAGTATTCAGGCTCTCAATACTAACTAACAGTGACTATAACCTTCCTGCTAATCTCCTCTGAAGTGGAAATGCACCATACGTATCCTCTGGAAAGATCTGTCTGACATCCACATACTAACTAAGGTTTTTCGATATTAATGTGAAAGCACTCATACTACATCAAGTAACAATTCAACATAATATTTGAAATTAACCGATTATACATTCTCTACAGATTCTCTGAAGCCCTACGCATGACAGCCAATTTAGATAACAGGAAAATGTATGGAAGAATTGGGACTGAGTCATTTCACAAAAACAATAGGGGATGAGTGAGGGAGAGTTAGTAGGGAAGTCATGGAAGAGGGGCAGCATGCTGTAATGTGTGTTCCCCCTGGTGTATTTCACTTCAGGTCTCCCTCGTCTCCCTGGATGGTCTTCTTGATGCGGAGCAGCATTGTGGTCTGCCATTGGTCCAGTCGAGAGATGGAGTCAAACTCTTTAATCTGAGGGATGGAGAATGGTGAGAAGGTCTAAGAACCTGTCCAGTGATCTCCAAACCTGTATCTGGAGAGCTACCCTCTTGTAGGTTTATACTCCAATACTGTTTCCGTTTTCTCCAAACGTAGTTATAAACTACCTGAATAACACTCATCAACCAGCTAATTAGTATAACTAGGTGTATAGGTCTGCTGTAACATACAAGCAACAACATTAGGGACATAAATGACCTAAAGAAGAAAAAAAGTGTCTAGTCTCATGAGTTAATAAGGTGTTGTAACTTACTGCTTCTGTGAAAGCTTCACTGTTCTGTTCCTCATGGGCATCCAGGAGTTTCTGAAAAACAGTGACTCAGGTAGTCAGATGGCATCTGCAAAAGGTATCCGTAGATGGCAAGTGACAGATGCTTGGCTTCGTGCCAAGCATTTTGATATCTAGCGATTCAGTAAACTACAAACCTTCAACAGCTTGCACTCTCGCGAGTCAGAGAAAGCTGGGAACATCTCTTCGTACTTCTCGACAGCAAGCTGTGGAAATGAGTAGAAATGCTTTTTTTTTTTTTTTAGTTTGCCTTCACATTGAGGACAAAGTTGGAGTGCAGCTAATTAGAAGAGACCTGAACCCTTGGGTCCAATGGTCGATGATGGCGCCCACCAACTGACCTTAGCATTGAGTTCATCCACGATGAAGTGACAAAGAGAGGCTTTGAAGAAATACTCTTTGGCGCTATACTTCAGCAGGGGGTTGTCCATGGTGCTTGATCCAACCTGGTGACGCAGGAAGACATGAACAAATATCAATTCACTGTGTTCATTATTTTTTGTCCTTTCAGACAACACAATACAGGCGACGTGCGTAGATACACACCTGTTCATAGATCTCTATGGCCTTGGCGTACTGCTCCAGTTGAGCAGCGTAAGCCCCCACCTTCAGAAGACACTTGTTGGCAGAACTGTTGGACTCCTCTCCTTTGTAGTAATCCGCTGCCTGCTCATAATGGGCAATAGCCTGGGGCCCAACAGAGGACAACAAGAACCAAACTGCAGTTTAACCAAAGCTCCAGGAAACCCTAAGGAATTCATGTCATACTGCAGTTCAAAACAGAACAACTAACAGCACACACACCTTCTCTATATCTACTAGTTCTGACTCGTAGATCTCTGCGATGGTGATGTGGTGTTTGGCTGCAATGGTGAACCTTCCCTGGGCAAGCAGGAAAAACAAAGCAGAATGAGACTTAACTTAGATTATTTTTTTTTAAACACTGGGACCACTCCAGGAAATACTCTTGGTCCTGGTTGTCACCAAGTCACAGACCACTGAGAGAAATCATTACTAATCGCTTCTGAAGAAAAGCCCAGTTAACTTACAGTACTCAGCGTAAATGACTACACCCCAAATGATGTCTCGGAAAATCTGTCTCTCTTCAGAACCAATACTTTCCATGGTATCCTATACAATAAAATATCCCAGCAAATCATTGTTGCGAATGAGATTAGCCAGTACAAAACAACAAAACGGAAAGTGATTTATGACCATTGTGCAAAATTTGTACACCCAAATAAATCTTTTAGGAATTAAACTTGGTAAAATGCTAATTAACTGGAGTTCAACAACACACGAGTCTAACCGATCATCACACAGGTTGCTGCAAGATCATTGACAATTAAGGGTGATATTCAACCTATTTAGCCTCCTAGTCAATGCTGACAATTATTGCACCACATGGAAGAGAAATGTCACAAGTCTTGAGAAAGAAAGTCATTGCTTTAACCAAAATATGTCAGGGCTAGAAGAAAATTAGTAAAACATTATCTATTAGCTAATGAGTCAGAATACAGTAGCAAAAGTTGCTCAGAAACTAAAAAAAGGATGGACTTGTGGCACAGAGTCTGAGACATCCAGGCCGCCCACGGAAGATAACACCTCGAACTGAGCTTTTTGATCTAAGAAGAGTTGAGGAAAATCACCACGTGAGTTCATTACAGTTAGCTAAAGTTGTAGAAAGCCAAACTGGGGTGACTGTTACTAGGGGTGCAACGGATCATGAAACTCACGGATCGGATCTCGGATCAGAGTCACGGATCGGATGATTTTTCAGCAAAATAAAAAAAATATAAAATAATTGGAATTTGGGTTAGTTGTTTTTATAATTTTCAGTGGTTATGATGAGCAATATGAGAGAGAAATATGATTAATATTGATCGTTGTTTAGGTACATTAAATCACCTTAAGCCTTTTCCTCGCCATAGGAGCCAATGAAGAAGAACATTTTAAGGTGAAATTATATAATCGTCTTAATTATATAATCGTTGGATTTCGGTTAGTTGACAGGCTTAAGTGTTCATAACAAGAAATGGCCATGAGAAATTTGGTGATGATTGACCATTGTTTAGGTACATTAAAACCACGTTACGTTTTCACATTAAGCCTTTTAGTACAGTAGGCTATATCCAGTATGCGATGGGATGTCGTAACGTGGCTCAAACACTTTCAGCATGTTTAAAGTCCTCATTTTGCACAACCGAATATGGCCTCATGTCTGCACCTATAAACACACCGATAGCGTTAGTGATGGCTTTAGCCCGGTCTGATTAATTGCTTAAATGCCACGGTGATAAGCGGTTGTTTGCAGCTTTCGTTTTCACTCCTGTC
>JACXGM010037613.1:0-11055 GCA_016801145.1 Umbra pygmaea
CTCTCTGTCTCCTCTCTTGTCTCCTCTCTGTCTCCTCTCTGTCTCCTCTCTGTCTCCTCTCTGTCTCCTCTTTTGTCTCCTCTCTTGTCTCCTCTCTGTCTCCTCTCTGTCCTACCCTTCCTCTCCTCTTCCCTCATGTACCTTTCTCTCCTCCCTCCTCCATATAGGAAGTGAGGGTTATTTCAAACTGTACAGCCAATCATCAGTTACCTTTTACAGCATTAAACAACCTCCACAATACCCCACCCTCGATCCCTCTGGAATGTAATAATGAGGTTACAAATCACCCATTTCTGGAGGCTTTCACTAACCGCTGTATTTGGTCTAGACTCAGGAGACAAGGTAGGAATGATTCAGTCATCATGTTTAGATGACATGCTGTTGTCCCTCAGTCAGTCAGGAAGAAACTGTTTCATTCCCAATTACCATTACAGAATAGTTGGACGGCATATTGGAATGGGAACAAAAAAGTGTGGGATTTATTCAGATAATCTGGAAAGAAAACCTCTAATCTAAGCATGCGTCCCAAGTCCCTTTGTCCTTTCTAGTGCACTACTAAACCCCAGAGCCAAAGCTCAAAATGTAGTGTGCCATTTGTTTTATAGACTTGTACATTTTGGTTGGGTTTCTCCTTTTTTATACTTTTTTCTAATATGTATTTCTTACCTCCCTCTATCTCTTCCTTAAAATATTTCATCCTGCATTTGAGATTATGAATTAATTGCTCTAATTTGATTAGAATCAGTCTGCAGTTCTTCTGATGGGGAGAGAGTGGTGGGGCTTGGGGCCAGTCTGCATTAGCATGCCCATGTTCCTGGTGCTGACATGACCCATTATAAGTGGATGGAAATGTAAAAGAATTGTCTATCTGCATCTATGCTAATGATGTTTACCTGAAAGTAGGAAAACCTTTTTCTCTCCAACTGGCTATCACACATACACAGACACCTCCGCACACCCAGACACACACATATGCACAAAAAGGCTAACAGTGCCTACATAACAATATGGTAACGTGATGAATTGGCAGGTCCATTAAGCATTCTACTAAGTGTTTGTGTTAATGCGCTGGTTGTGATGAAACCCTTGACCTCTAAATGACCCCTGAAGACTATCCACCAATCAGTGAAGGAAGCATGTTTTACATATGTTATGACATCACTGTATGGGGATTGAAACATTAATCATTTCTGGCTTCAAACTCAACATCAAAGTGACTTTTAGATTTAACTTTGAAGAGATGTCATCGCTTTCACATGATTTGATAGCTTTATCAAGAATAAGAGCTGTGATTGAACTTTGAAAAAGCTGAACTGGTCAGTAGTCTGCAGTAGTTTTTATTCAAAGTGTAATGTCAGGGCTGTATTCATTGTGAATTTTAATAATCCAGTAAAGATTGTGTACTCCCTTTGTTCAACCTGACTGCTGATCTACAGCCACATACCATGTCCATAGATTTAGATCTTTGTTTTTATCTCAGACGTTTGGAATAACAAATGTTCCTGTTGGTCCCACCAACTAATGTCTTTTTTCTACTCATCATGATACTCTTGATGATTGATACTCTCATCATTGATAACCTTGTTAAAGACCTTGAAAGATTTTCCCAAATTCTGATGAATTACCTTGGTACAATTTCCCTCATGTATAGGTAATCAAAAATGAACTTTTGCAGCTTCACACTGGATGTATTGGAATTCAATTCAGTAAAATATGTAATAAAACAAAGTTTAGTGACTGGTTGGGTAGTTTTGACAATCTGTTTTGTTTGTTTGGATAAAGTGTGTCACCTTCCTCGAAACAAAACACAACTTTAATGTTGCCTCAAGCAAGGAACAGGTGTTCCTAATTCTAAAGGGAAAGGATAGCTTCTTTATTTTAGTGTGTGTGTGTAAGTGTGTGTGTGTGTGCGTGTGCGCATGCGCGTGTGTGTGTGTGCGTGTCTGTGTGTGCGTGTCTGTGTTTGTGTCTGTGGAGGGTTTCCTTCCAGATATAGTTAAGAGGAAGACTAGAAACAGATTTCAATATGGAGCTTATTTTAGCCATGTAAAATGATAGTTGGACATACTTGTACTTATTGCAACTTTGTCTGTCTGTGTCGCTCTCTCTCATCTGTGTCTGTCTGTCTCTTTGTCTGTGTCAGCGTGTCGACCAGGGTTCTACAAGGAGTTTGCAGGTAACACCAAGTGTTCCAAGTGCCCCCCCCACAGTTCCAGCCATGACCAGGCAGCCACCATCTGCCACTGTGACAAAGGCTTCTACCGCGCAACCAAGGACCCCTCCAACATGGCATGCACGCGTACGTCTCTCTCTCTCCATCTCTTTCTCTTTGTCACTCACTCTGCGTGTTACTATACCTCAGAGAACCAGCGGTCCGTGCAAACGTAACTGAATCGAGGACATTTTGCTGTCCTTTTTTTTGTGAAAATACAATGTCTGTCTCTGGGCGATTCTGTTGGGGAAGTGGGTTGTGGACGGGAGGGGCAGTGGGGTGACAAATAAATAATTGGTTTCTCTGTTTGGTCACACAATAAGGAGGAATAGTCCATTTTTCTGGGACAATGTCTGTGCACAAAATAGGTAGGAATTATTGTGTGACAAAAACAGTATTACATGTTTCTTTCTATGCTTTTGGTGCATGCTTATTCGTGTGTGATTGTGTCTGTCTGTGTCTCTCTGTGTGTTTTTGTGCATTCTGACAGTACACATTAGTGATGTGATCATAATACACATTATAACCTGCCCATCAAAGTTTAAAGAATGTGTTGTTTACAATTGTCCAAGTCTCATATGTCCAGACCTCAGGTAACAACTCAAGGTTTGGTAAGAATGCTAGGTTGTTTTGCACATTCAGAAAAAACTGTTCCGGAGTGTGTTCTCTTCCGTCAAGTAACCTTTACAACTAATCAGAAGTTTGGGTAGGCGGGTGGGAAAATTAGGCGGGAATTTTCCTCACGCGTTTTACGAAGCAGTAGTGTAAAGGCAGTGATGTCACCTTCTTATGCTTGTTAAATTTCCGGTCTCTCCTATGTATAAATATTAATATGGAGTTGTGCAGACGACTACACCGTAGCCATTCAAAGATTATGGAAGTAGCCCTTTGGCTTGTCAGCATATACTGGTCCTGGCCCAATGCTTTATCCACTAGGCAACTTTACATTAATATGAATATGAAATGAATAATGTTTGTTTGTTGGTATCTACACCCTCCATCTTTCCTTTCCACAGGCTCTCCATCGGCTCCAAGGAACCTGATCTCCCTTATCAACGAGACAGCTCTGTTCCTCATCTGGTCTCCGCCTAGCGACAGTGGTGGCAGGAAGGACGTCACCTACAACATCCTGTGTCAGCGCTGCAGTGGTGTTCCTGGTGGTGAGGAGGACTGTGAGCCCTGCGAGGCAGACCTGCGCTTCATACCTCCCCCCCTTGGCCTCACAGGGACCTCCGTGGCCATCCTGGACTTTGCCACACATGCTAATTACACCTTCCAGGTGGAGGCAGTGAACGGAGTCTCTGACCTGAGCCAAACCAGCAGACCTCTGGCCAATATTACTGTTAGCACGGACCAAGCTGGTGAGGCCTCACACAGACAGACAGACACACACACAGACACACACACACACTCTGATACCACGGACCAGGCTGGTGAGGCCACACACACACACACAGACACACACTCAGACACACACTCAGACACACACTCAGACACACACTCAGACACACACTCAGACACACACTCAGACACACACACAGACACACACTCAGACACACACTCAGACACACACTCAGACACACACTCAGACACACACACAGACACACACTCTGATAGCACGGACCATGCGATTTTCTTAGCAAGAAGAACAGTATAACTTCAGAGAACAACATTAAATAATAACAACAAATGATCTGCATTACTGTCAATCAATTCATTATCAAATCAGATTGTGTACAGTGGAAAGATGGGGAGAGAGACAGAGAAAATAAGAGAGAGAGAAAAGGAGGGAGAGAGAGAGACAGACAGAGAGAGAGACAGACAGATAGATAGAAAAGCTTAGTACACCCATCAAAATAAGAAGGATGAACTAGGAATACTCAGGGACTAGTTAATCCTGCGTAAAAACACTGAATCAGTGTGAGTGGTGACTGGGTGGTAAAGCTGTGAATGAGAAGTAATTGTCTTCTGAGACAGATGAGAGGATTACAGACTAGGAAGTTGTCTGTGTTTATTAGTCTGTCACTTTGTCATTCCCTGTTCTCTCTCCTGTCCTTCCTCACTCTCCTCCTCCCTCGTCCTCTTTCACTCTCATATCTTCTCTGATCCTCTCATCTCATGATAGACCCCCTGTTATTATTTAAGGGGATGGTCTCTGCACGTCTTAGGGTCATTTCAGGTGGCTTTGGGATTTGGGGGCGCTATTTGTGTGATGGGACCTGATTGGGTTGAGGTTTTTCTGCGAGATAATGATGGTTTGTTTGCAGGTTGATGTCCAATGGGCTGTGTTTGGTCAAGTGTGGTGATATATGTTGCATACACTGTGGATTTTTTGCTTATAATGTCATGGGCGGGCAGTGGTGTGTGTTGTTTAAGATCTGTTTTTTGTTTGGGGCTGGTCATGTTGTGTGTTTGTGCTGGAGCAATAAAACTATGTGTATGTTAGGGGGTGGGGTGTGGGGTGGTAGGCAGGGTGGTAGGACAGGGTTTTTAGTGTGATGTAGTTTGTCTTAATAAAGACAGATCAAAACTCTCTCATCCTCTCTCACTCTCTCATCCTTTCTCATCCTCTCACTCTCACCTCCTCTCACTATCTCATCCCCTCTTATCCCCTCTCATCCCCTCTCATCCCCTCTCATCCCCTCTCCCTCTCATCCTCGCTCGCTCGCTCTCTTATCCTCTCTCACTCTCTCTCATCCTCTCTCACTCTCTCTTATCCTCTCTCACTCTCTCTTATCCTCTCTCACTCTCTCTTATCCTCTCTCACTCTCTCTTATCCTCTCTCACTCTCTCTTATCCTCTCTCTTATCCTCTCTCACTCTCTCTCATCCTCTCTCACTCTCTCTCATCCTCTCTCACTCTCTCTCATCCTCTCTCACTCTCTCTTATCCTCTCTCACTCTCTCTCATCCTCTCTCACTCTCTCTCATCCTCTCTCACTCTCTCTCATCCTCTCTCACTCTCTCTCATCCTCTCTCACTCTCTCTTATCCTCTCTCACTCTCTCTTATCCTCTATCACTCTGTAATGCTCTCTCACTATGACCTTCTCTCATATATTCTCATTTGCTCATTCTCTCTCTATTACCCTAAATCAATATGCCATTGTGTCTATCTGTCCCTCCCTGCAGAACATCTCCATATCTCCTCTTCTATTACACTAACATGTCTTTGTAATGTGACTGATACTAGATGGGTGACTGGACAGATAATGGCTATAATCAAGTCTGGCTTTCAGCCTCTTCTGAAAAGACTGAGGATTATGTTTCTGAGATTTCCTTCTCTAAGTCTTCTTACTGACAGTTATTCTCTCCAGCTCTCACTGTACTGATGAGAATGGAAAATTAAACTGTCAAATGCTGTCATACCCAAAGCGAGAACTCCCTTCAAACTAGTGCTAATGCTTCTGGCTATTTGAATCCAGGATATACAGTTAATGTGAGTTATGTTTGAGTTGCATTGCAGAAAGGTCATCTTTGATACAAAGTTGAGGCGTCTGTCTGTCCGTCAGCCGGTCAACCTGTCTTTCTGCTAGTTAGTAGCTTCTCCATCACTGACACTGAGGGTGCTGTGGTGAGGGAGTTTGTAGCATGATTGATGTGTTGTTACAGCTGCACTATGATTGTTGATCACTGGGAGAGGGACTGCATCCTAAATTGGCAGTCTATTCACTACATTATGCACTACTTTGAACCAGGACCTTATAGGGATAGGGGGGCATTTGGGCCTCATGGATTTGGAATTAGAATTCATTTGGGGTTTTATCCCGAACACATTAAGGAAGATTTGTTTTCTGCTTCAGACGACTCATCCTTTGCAAATTGCATATTAATGCCTCATTATGCTTTTAATTATGCTAAATATATTCAGACAGAATTCCTAATGAATTTCTCCTCCTCTGTTTACAGCTCTGCCTGTCTAAACGTAATGTTGGGGTTTACTCTATAGTTAAGCATGTGTTATCAATTACATGTGATAAAAGTGGTGATGTGTATAGATTACAGGGTGATGTAAATAGTCATTCATTATGCCTACAGTATATCAGAATTCCATCCTCAGAGAAGGATATAGGATTTTCTAGCTCAATTTAGAGGCAGCAATTAATACAGTTGAAGTTAAAATCCAATTTAAAAGGGCTATCATCAGTTGCCACATTGATTTTTTTTAATGAGCTAAGTTGAATGAAAGATGCATCCTGCGATTTTTGTAGATATTTACAACTATTTAGGCCTTTAGGTTCTAAAGAATGTGAATTTAGGCACCCTAGAGGTAAAACGGGTCCCCACTCTAGGTACGTATTTTTTCTTTTGTTCTCCTGGTTCTAGAGGTTTTACTCATCCTGCAAACTCACTAGACGTCACTGTATAGCTCTGGTTTGATTGACAGCTCTGTCAACGGGACTTCCTCAACGTTGGAAAACCATACTGTACATCACACACTTGTTGGGAAAGCCCTGCCCAAGGCATGGTGATAATAGCCTTGATAACACGTTGGGTTTCAAGCTAACTACGATAAGACGATGATTCTACTTAGATTGTGCATATAATATAAACAATATACTACACATCCAGACTAAAAGCGGGGGCCTAAAAAATTGCGACTGTATCTTTAATTATCTGATGAATAGGGAGATGGCCCCTCCCCATTTGTCTTTTTCTACATTCCTTTCACTATACTGTATATTGGGTCCTCCACAATAACATGCCTATAGAAAATCATCATACCCTGTCAAAATCCTTGCCTTTTTTGTCACATAAAACCTTGGAAATTTTTATAAATTAAATCTACTGTAGCATTTGCCAGCTGTATTTACACATTATAATCCTTAACATGAAGTGAAAATAACATTTACAGAAATTCTGAACAATTGTTTAGTGAAATTCTGAACAAATTCAATTCACTGTGAATTTCTGAACAAATTCAATTCACTGTGAATTTCTGAACAAATTTAATTACTGAAATACCTGGTTTGGATAAGTGATCAGCCCCTTAGAATAAACATTGTAAACTTGCTAAGGTACAACCAGTCACTTCCCAGATCACACACCATGCTAATTGCCCCCCACCTGACATTAATTGTAGTGGTTTGATATCTTTATAAGGAAATTGGCAATTCCATGATGAGTACATTACTAGTAGTGCATGGCAACACAAACAATACACCACGTTGGAAATTTGCTTTCAAAAGGGCTCCTAGAAATAGTTGTGGAAAGGCACAAGTCAGGAGAAATGGTAAATGGTAAATGGACTGCATTTATAGAGCGCTTTTTCTGACCAATGGCCACCAAAGCACTAGAGCCTCACATTCACCCATTTGTTACATTACTGGTGACATGTTTTTTGGAGATAACTTCCATTGATCAGCCATAATTTAACATTAGAAATTACAAATAAAATGGAGCTGTATGAGAAGTAAAGGTTACAGTATCAAACAGGTAAACTTGTTATTTAGTTATAATGAGTGCAAAAATGCACAGCTTTAGAAACTGTGTATTCTTAATTAGCAATGTTGCCATTTCCAGCAATATGGTAGGTCCTCCCTGTTTGATGCAATGATAACTAATCAAACTATATACAGTACTGTAAATCGAAGAGAAAATCAATATTAAGTAATACGTTTATACCTGCCGTGCTCTTTCGTTGATTTGTGTTGTCACACACGCACACACACAGCAGACTTGTTTTCTTTATTGCACACTTCAATAGTTTCTTAACACGACATACCTGTAATGCAGAGATGAAGTGGAAACGAGGCGAAGCAGATGCTGAGTTGAGATATTTAATATAACAGACTTGATAACACAAAAAGAACAAACGTAGCACAGAGCACCAGCAACACAGAGACATTAGGACTCTTGCTGACACTGAAGACCAGGAATTGGAAGAAGATGTACAGTACATGTGTAGATGAGGTTAATGGTTAACAGGTGCGTGAGATTGATGAAGTGATGTAATGGTGGAACTCCATTGGAGGGCAGCCACGCTGGGTGGAGCATGATAATACCATTGCTCTATCAATGATATATTCTCATCTGAAATCCTCAACCCTGATCTCCCCATGTGAGAGAGCTGCCTGATGAGAGAGAAAGTGAAATAATTACTTCCCATGATTTAGGAACATAGACACATTTTAGGAAAACATCATTGTACTGTGTTTTTTCTGTTGTTTTGACTTATGCAGAAATCTAAATAATTCCAAAGGGTTTATATACATCTTTTTGTCACTGAATGTGTCACTATACGTGGCAAAGATGAAGTTCATAGATGCACATAGAAAGAGTGGCTTAATGTATACCACGTCCCCAAGAAGGGTTCAAAATGTGGGGTACTTTTTCACTTCTAATGTATGTTAAATAGCATACTTTTGAACATACTTTCATGTTGTCTTACTTAGCAAATTACATCATACATAAAAACTCATCATGGGGCTCTGTGTGGTGTAGTGGGCTAAGTCGCTGCTGCACAGGACAACTATGGTACGGTGGCTAAGGATCAATCCTTGTCAAAGCATGTCTGACTATGCCCAGAGCTCCAGCATTAAGTGGTGCAAATTGCCAGGGTAAGGAATTAGAAAATGTCATTCTCCAGTGTGCTAATTGGTTGGCTTTGAGTTCAGTCGCGGAAGTACAGTATACTTAACATTTCTCAGGACATACACACTGCCAGAGTGACACGTTCTACCTTGATTTGTCCTGTCGAATAGATGTTGTGGCTCTCAATGTTTTTACTCATTATTTTAAGAATTTCTGACCTCCATTGTATTACTTTTACTGTCATATCAGTTACTCCTATTGAATCCAACTGGGGCCTTTTAAAAGCTGCACTGTAAGTTCTTTGACAACCCAAAGGTTCTTGGACTGACCTACCTAAAGATTTACATCTCACCCTGTGTAACACCCTGGATGCAGTTGCATTGTTTAAAACTAAATAAATCATTGTTTAAAACTTAAGAAACTTATTATACAGAAAAAACAGAGCCCTAAATCAAGCCAAAAATGGCATTCCACCGAGTTGGAAGTATTCAGACTAGCTTGGAAAGACAGTACTCGAAATTCACTCCCTTCTGTTCAATCAGCCTATTTCTCCAACTTAAATGAGAAGAAAGACATACTTTTTGCATATATTTGCAAATACAATTGCAAAGTAAAGAAAACATTGAGCAAATTAATTTGGCCTACATTTCGGCAATGAGGAATTCATAACCTTCTCGTATGAAAGGTTTATCAAATGACAGAATCTTCTCTTAAGAAGAATATTTCTCTTAAATTCACCTGTCCTGAGATTGCACAGAACAGTCAGGACCTTGGATTAGGAAGGCCAATTGTTTTGTTTTATCCAGTATCCCTTGAATCATTCACTCAAAGACTACAGGAGTCTATTCCAACTAAACGACTATAGGAGATGCTCCTTGTGCTTGGACCACATATGCTGGAAACAATAGATGGCTCCCTATCTTCTGTGTGTTTACCCAACTCTCTAGAAATATCTGTGGTGAAGCCACTTTAAAAAAAAGCTTAACCTTGAACCGGAAGAGTAGCGGCTGCTGGTCTTTCAAAGAAGGGAAGCTATTTTTTGGCCTACATCATAGAAATTTTCCATTTATTTATACGTAAATTCTGCCCCATGTTCCTTTAAAAAAAATGCTCTGTGACCCTGTCGTACTACCTAGGTGTCTTTTCCAGTGACTTGACCAGTGTCCTCTCAATGGCCAGCAGAGCTAGGCTTCTCAAACAGCCTTGGCCCTTTGTGTTACAGGTGTAGGACTTAAACCGTTTTAAATAGGAGAAGCTCCTTTCTACACCTGCAGATGTAGCTACAATTGTTGCCACGAATGAGAACAGTTTGTAAAGCTGAAGCATTGCACTGTCCAACTCCATGTCTTTAAGGAACACCAAGTAATCACACAGCTTTCCTCTGTTACCCTGCAAGTCCTGATCTGAATTCAGGACTTGAAGTTCAAACCTCAGTGGGAATGTGGGAATTAGGTTAAACCTATTCACAGCATTTATCCAATGACCGTCTAGTTTCGAAGCACTGAAAAGAATTGTACAGTCCATGGACGCCATGCTTCAACAGGGAAATTCACTGTGACGCTACGCGAATGTATGAGAAGGAAAACGAGTTATATGTAGCTGATTCTGAACGAACTCGTCTTCGAGATGAACATGTTCTAATGCATTTATAGTAAATAAAATTTTAACACAATAGTACATACACATTGACCATAAATATTTTGACATTTTAGGGGACGCCGAGCTTCCCTTGCAGTCTGAAAGAAATCGCACCTGATCCAAAAAGGTTATATATCTATTGTCCTATTTCAGATCTTCTGTTCCTCTGAAAAATATTTTGAAAATGTGGTCTCCAAGCAAATGTGTCTTCCTAATAATTCAAGATTAAATGAAAAGCTCCAGTCTGGGTTTAGACCCTATAATAGTACATGAGATTGCACTTGTGAAGGTGATAAACAACCTCCAAGTATCATCTGAATAAGGCTGTGCTTTTGTTCTTATACTTCTTGACCTTAGTGCTGCCTTTGATACCGTTATTTACAACATACTTTTAGACAGATTGGACACACATAGCTATCGTACTAGAAGGGCATGTCAGATTTCAGAATGATCCAATTTGACCTAAATGACAAATTATGATAAATAGAATCCACCTGTGTGTAATCAAGTCTCCGTATAAATGCACCTGCTCTGTGATAGTCTCAGAGGTCCGTTGAAAGCACAGAGAGCATCATGAAGAACAAGGAACACACCAGGCAGGTCCGAGATACTGTTGTGGAGAAGTTTAAAGCCGGATTTGGATACAGAAAGATTTCCCAAGCTTTAAACATCCCA
>JACXGM010037614.1:0-11054 GCA_016801145.1 Umbra pygmaea
TCAAGAAATTAGCAAATTGTGATAAAGTTAATTATTTTCCATAATGTAATGATAAAAATTAAACTTTCATATATTTTAGATTCATTGCACACCAACTGAAATATTTCAGGTCATTTATTGTTTTAATACTGATGATTTTGGCATACAGCTCATGAAAACCCAAAATTCCTATCTCAAAGAATTAGCATATTTCATCTGACCAAATAAAAGAAGTTAAAAAAAAAGAAGAAAAAGTCAACCTTCAAATAATTATGTTCAGTTATGCACTCAATACTTGGTCGGGAATCCTTTTGCAGAAATGACTGCTTCAATGCGGCGTGGCATGGAGGCAATCAGCCTGTGGCACTGCTGAGGTGTGATGGAGGCCCAGGTTGCTTCGATAGTGGCCTTAAGCTCATCCAGAGTGTTGGGTCTTGCCTCTCTCAACTTCCTCTTCACAATATCCCACAGATTCTCTATGGTGTTCAGGTCAGGAGAGTTGGCAGGCCAATTGAGCACAGTAATACCATGGTCAGTAAACCATTTACCAGTGGTTTTGGCACTGTGAGCAGGTGCCAGGTCGTGCTGAAAAATGAAATCTTCATCTCCATGAAACTTTTCAGCATATGGAAGCATGAAATGCTCCAAAATCTCCTGATAGCTAGCTGCATTGACCCTGCCCTTGATAAAACACAGTGGACCAACATCAGCAGCTGACTGTGGGTACTTAACACTGGACTTCAGGCCCTTTTGGCATTTCCTTCTCCACAATCTTCCTCAGGATCCCGTCACCTCTTGTCGTTGTGCAGCGTTTTTTGCCACACTTTTTCCTTCCCACAGACTTCCCACTGAGGTGCCTTGATACAGCATTCTGGGAACAGCCTATTTGTTCAGAAATTTCTTTCTGTGTCTTACCCTTGTGCTTGATGGTGTCAATGATGGCCTTCTGGACAGCAGTCAGGTCGGCAGTCTTACCCATGATGAAACAGGCTGGGAGTTTTTAAAAGCCTCAGGAATCTTTTGCAGGTTTTTAGAGTTAATTAGTTGATTCAGATGATTAGGTTAATAGCTCGTTTAGAGACCCTTTTCATGATATGCTAATTCTTTGAGATAGGAATTTTGGGGTTTCATGAGCTGTATGCCAAAATCATCAGTATTAAAACAATAAAAGACCTGAAATATTTCAGTTGGTGTACAATGAATCTAAAATATATGAAAGTTTAATTTTTATCATTACATTATGGAAAATATCTAACTTTATCACAATATGCTAATTTTTTTAGAAGGACCTGTACAGTATACATGTAGCCACAGTGTTCCAAACGAACCCACTTAAGTGTGATGTTGAAAAAATACAGACAGTTATTGGCTACAGAATGTACATTAAGTCTTCTTGCATACATTTCATGAAACTTCCACATACACATGTGTTTGGAAAATAAACCCAAAATGAACAAATTACTACAAATAACAACATTTTATATTCATATATTTTCTCCAGCCCATTTCAATATCTTTCAGAGATATTGTTCTGTATTAACAACACAGGTTTTCATGTCAAAAATGTACAGAGATAATCTCAGAGTAGTGTTACATAAAACAAGCTATTAAAACAGCACAGTACGTCCTAACTACAGATGTAAAGAGTGTTATTCAACTCTTACCCTTTTTCTGCTCTAACATATCATTACTTGCATCCAGATGGTGTCTAATAATCCCAGATTTGAATATGGCTAAAGTAAAGGAAAGAACTGGGTACCTGAGTGGACCAACATAATGAATGCAGATACTTCCATACATGTGTACTAAATGATACCATGAAGCAGTTGCATGCAAGGCACAGTTTGGGTTAACTTATCCCCTTAGAGGGAAGAGTCACTGGAAATCATTACAGAGTTACTTCTGAGTGATCAACTTTATCGCATGATAATTATATCCTGAAAGAATTGTTCTCCCAGGATGAGAGTTGACCCATTCACAGGGCATGAGTGGTCAATGAATGATTTAAAGTGTAAGAAAATGATGTGAATCATATGCAATTGCCCTAGCAGTCACCCAATCTCAACACAACTGAACACCTATGGGTGACTTTTGGACCGAGCAGAGAGCACTCTTTTTAGATTTTTTTTTTAATTGTCATATGTATGTTTTGTCAAACCTGTGTTGGGCACTTGTGTATCTGTAACAGGAATAAAACATAGGAACTATGAATGTCTTAATCTTAGAGTTAAAATACTTTTAGCTGTCACTTTGAACCATGGATAAAAGAAAGCATAAATGATTGGATTAATAAAAGAATTAACCAGTGGCAGAAAAGTGATAATATAGGATGTGAATTTTGAACCTGGAAAAATAACAAAAAATATATAAAGTAATGGATTCCAACACATGAGATAGTTGAAAACCACAATGCCTAGAGTTTTTGCTGCTTTTCTTTCAGATTTGTTTGCCTGTAAAATTCTAACACCAGACACAGTGGCCACTTTGGAAAGTACCTTTCTGGCTTGTGATCTGGCAACCACAAATATTTTTAAATAAAGTGTTAATATGATTGAAAATGGAAGAAGCAGTGATATTGCAATGTCAATGATTTTAACCAAGAAATCTCCTTCTGCAAAAAAACATTCTTCAAAACACCTACTGGGTACCTGATCGTTTCCATATATTTTTACAATTATTGCGTCATTAATAAGGCAAAAGCACCAAGTAATGAATATCCAACACATTGTTTTTGTTGTTGTTATTTTTGAGCGATACCTTAAAGGATCACAAACAGCAACATAACGGTCAATAGATATCAAGACCAAATTACCAAGTGATGAAGAAGTACTCAAGAAATTGGCATAGAGAAGCAAAGCACAGAAATATTCCCCAATAATCCAGCATGGCTCCATTATTGCCACAGTAATACCTGGTATCACAATCAGTCCCACCAGGAGATCTGATACAGACAGAGAGAGAATGAGCAGGTTGGTTGGAGTTTGGAGCTGCTTGAAGTGAGAGATGGAGATGATCACCAGTAGGTTCAAAAATACAATAACTGCTGATATTGATAGGAATAAAATGTACAGTGTTATGTATATTGATGTAGATATTGAAGCCTTTCTGCAAGTTGAATTCCTGTCTTGAAAACAGTAATGAACTTCTTCATGTTCCTCCATTTGTAATAAAGTTTAAGAATGATGTGCTCCTCTGTCATTGTATCTGTGACCCTGTAAAGTCAGCCTTCTGACAAACTCTGAGCTCTACCTCTGAATTTATCCCTGAGTGCCAGCCCCTTACTGAGTCACTCTACACACACCAGTGTTGTTTAATTTCTAACTTGAATGAAATGGTGCATGGAAAATAGAAAACCTTCTAGAATTGAATGTGGCTTTAGTGGTATTCTTTTTCAAAGTACCTTTTTAAATGAAAAAACTTGCATATGTGCTTTATTAACAATGAGGGCATATTCTATGTAGAAAACAACATTAAACACAACTAATTGCAATGTATTCATCTGATTCCAAAGCTATGGAAATATAACCCACTGCTTGTTTCATTTGTAATTTTTTTTTAATAATCATTATTTCTTATTTTTCTATTGCGAGGACAGGAGGAAGCAGAACCCAATGAGACAGGTAGGGGGAGCCAGAGAGGTCAGGCACAGCAGTTGGCTAAGCCAGTGCTCAAACCCCCGTTGCCTGAGGACATGCATGCTCGGGAGTAACAAGCTACACCAACTCCCGTACCCAGTGCCTGTTTTCATGTCAACTTGCTTATGAAAGTTTTCTTTCTAAAAAAGGAATACTTTATATTACAATACTAACAAAACCTAAGACAATTTTCTGATGTTTACTAAAATATTAATCTGAGCTGTGTCTATTTGTTTGGAAAAATCAATACACCATACAATTGAAACTAAATTAGTGGAATATCAATACAATAAATATAGTGCCCTTCGTGGACACATTTGCTAACGAAACATGAAGGTTGACTTCAGCTCCGGCTCGAGCCTTTTGGAGGCCCTAAGCAGAATTTGCCAAATCATGATTTGGGGTCCACCTCCTGCCACACTGAGTCACCTGTGCACTTAAATAGGGGCCCCCAAGCAGCCGCTTAGTTTGCCTAAAGGGAAACTTCACCCTACAGCTATCTAGTGGTGCTAGTTGCTTCCCCCAGACATTTGTAGAACAGTGAGATATGTTTTGCCCATGCCTGGCTAGTGAGAGAGCAAGAGCTGAAATTTGTGGGGAATTTTCATTCGCTGACAACACATAATGGTATGAATGGTCTGTGGAGATAGGAAAAATGAATATAGGCATGTATTCTGTCGCGAAAATAAGCATCCCAGTTATACTGATTTGGCTTTCAAACGTACTTCGTAAAGCCTAGGTTGTCCTTGATTTTTTAAGGTATAGCTTGTCTTTCTGTGACGTTTCTATCAGCCATTTTAATGCTAAACAGGCGAGGTGGTATGATTTTTTCAGTATGTATAGAACTACAACGCTGGCTTCCTTGTTCCAAGCCCCGGCATGTTCTCTGGATTCTGTGAAACATTTCGTAAACAAAGTTGCTGGTAACAATGGCTACTAACTACTAAGATGAGGAATTTTACAACTTGCTTTTACATTCTGAGTGACATCCAACCATACGTTTGCGCCCGAGTACACCGAAGAACATTTACAACAAATGGAGTTTGATCTTTACAAGCTGTTATGGCAGCATCTTCTACAGATAATCCAGTTGAAACGTGGTTAAATTCTAATTGCCTAAGTGCATCTGTGGGAAATGTCTGTCCACGACTACTGATGAAGAAAGCATTTGGTGCAATGAATGGGATAGTGGACAAGCTAAAATAACTGATGACCGCATATGCGTCACTGAACACAACATTTTTCCAGCACACTTGGACAGAGACACGTAGCGAGAGGACAATTAACAATAGAGTAAGTTTATTAAACCTATTTTCTGTACCTTCATAATGGAGCACACATCGTGTCTGTGGAAATGTTATTGTACTGTATGTGTAGTGTGCCAGCTTTATTAAGTAGCTAGCTAAGTAGGTAAATTACTATACCTTACTATATATAGGCTACTCTTTCTAGATAAAGAACAAATTTATGAGCTTGTATCGCTTTACAGCCGCTTTTGGGCTGTAGTGCCAGTTTATTTAGTACGTAGATCCCTTTCAAAATCTTCCGACCTAAAATGCAGACTGTAGACCCTGACTTATTTATATTGTAAAGTGTTCAAGATCACTCCTTTTTTTTGGGCTTGCTTGTAATTTCTGCAACCAGGTACAGAACACCAAACGGGCAAGATACACCAAACAATGTATAACTTTCTAGCATCAAGCTCTCCAGAGGTGTGCTGTAGTAGAATTGCCCATGTTCTGTGTTTCGGTGCGTTTAAACGGGGACGGGCACTAAATTCGCTGTGGTAGCTCAAATTTAGACAGATAGAGAAGCACCCCAATGGATGTGAAAGAAAATTAAATATACTATCGTCTTTTCTCCGATATGTTGAAAAAGAAAAATATGTGTATATGACATAAATCATCTATGGTAACATTTGTATATGCTATACTATGAAACCAATTTACTGTGGAACAGTCCTTTAAGCCTCGGGCCAGCCTAGGTTGACTTTCACAGAGTAGCTAAGGTTTTAGTCAACTTTAGGACACCCGTGACTTGAATGATGCAAGTCATGATCCTTCATTAATGAATAAAACAAGCAAATCATCATTGATTCAAGTGTGACATGACAATAGAAGGACGACACTGCTTCGCTGGGTTCTACCCCCCCAGTCTATGATGTACCGGAGCCGTCCTCCTCTGACCCTGGTGTCCAGCACGTCACAGATCATGTACACACGGCTTCCATCCATGTCCTGGAAGAGAGAGGGTCTGCCCTGGGGGACGTAATCCACCGAGGGACCATGAACCACTGGTTTAAGGAGGGAAACATAAAAGGTAGGTAAGATGCGGTAGTTAGAGCGAAGGAGCAGCTGTTACAAGACCTCATTTTATCCTCCAGAGGAACTTGAACGGGCGCTCAAAGCTCAGTTTCTTGCCGGGCAGGTAAAGGGGGAGGTTTCCGACCACACGGGGGTTGCGCCGACGGACGGCATGTTCCTCCTGTGAAAGAATGGCCTACTGGAGATGCATGTGTTTTGCATCCCTTGCCTTCCCTGCATTATGAAACCATTCATCCACCGCCATCGCATCTGTCTAACTGGGTGTCCAGGGAGCCAGGGCCGGCTGATATTCAAGCATGCACTGGAAGTTGGTGAGTCCTGTTGATTAGCGTTCAAGAGAAATTGTGAGCATATTTTACCCATGGGAGAAAATGAGGTAACTAACTATGTATCTTGTTTTCCATTCCCCTCTGTTCTTTATGAACCTACCCTGGGTCCTATTAGACTGTTGATGGGTTAACGCTGTGCTAGGGATGCACTGATACCACTTTTTTATTGCTGATACCGATCCGAGTACTGAACTTTTACTAACGATCCGATATTGAGTACGAATCCGCTACCAGCGATTTAATGCAATGTAATGTAAAACTTGCATCCACCCACTTTGCTGACGTAATGGGACATGGGACATATGTCTGAACTCCAAATGTGTGACATCTTTCAGCAAATCCAGAAGGTATTTGTTAACTTTACTGTACTGTTCGGGATGGCAATTTTAGACATATTGCATCAGCTAGGCTGGTGGATCCCCACATTTTACCAGCCACTATTTTTCATCTAACAGCCATTTCGATTTGAGAGGTGCTAAACTTTTATTTTGTAACACTTGTGCCTCAAAATTGGTTGAATCAGATTTAATTGTAAAATTCATTTTTGGAAAACATGTCTGAGGTTACTAATTACATAACCTAAGCACTGGCAAAATTATCTCCCATCAAATCTAACAATAGATGCATCTTCAGCAATGGAACCAAACACAATACAACAAAAATATTAATATTAATTATGGCAAAGCATTTTTGTGCCCTGTTACCAGGTGTGCTTGAGCTGGAACACATGAAATGCCTGAACTGGCTAGGGGTTTATTGAGTGTCACATTTGACTGTGTGTGAGAATCATGGCTAAGTCAAAGGAATGGTCCAAAAATGTAAGAGAAGAGATCATAACCCTTCACAAACAAGGAACAGGATAGAAAAAGATAGCAAAGGCACTGAATGTTCCCAGAGACACCGTTGGAAGTACAGTTCACAAGTTCAAAGTTAAGAGAACAGTGGTTACACTACCGGGACAGGGAACAAAAAGGAACAGTGGTTACACTACCGGGACAGGAAACAAAAAGGAACAGTGGTTACACTACCTGGACAGGGAACAAAAAAGAAGCATCAACAGCTGCAACCAGATTTCTGAGATGGCAGGTTGTGAAAATCACTTGAATAGCTGCTGCAGCGCAATCAAATTGCAGTTTCTTGAAAATGCAAGCCTCTAGTTATAATATTGATTGTTTTTATTATATATACATATTTTTTTAACAAAGATGTTTATTGTATATGCAATTCGATCTGTGTTTCTGAGCATGTGACAAATAAACATCTAAAGTAAGTTAAACTTCTCTGTGTTTTGTGCGTATAGTACTTGAATAACTGATAATATCTACTCTGTTATTAAAGTAGCACTGGTTGGAATGTATATTATGTATGGAATAAAACATTTTGGAAATAATGACTGAAAGAAATACTTTACAATCAATGTTTTTTGAGGACCCTATGAATTATTGGAACACTCTTATTACAAAACTGTTAGAATCGCTAACAGTTTACTCAAATGCAAATGAGCAAGAATTGATTTATCATCTGTGATGAGCAACAGTTAAATACCATATGGCATGTACATTTTATTACAATTGTTGATTCATTTACTTAATTTGCAAGTTGCACACTTTTGGTTGTTACAACACATTAGTCATACTTGTTTCCATTGTGGTCTGTAAATCACATGAGATCTGTTCAAAACATTTAAATTAATATATTTGAATTTCAATTTTTTATTTATTTAAAGAAAATAAACTCCATGGTTGATACAGTTTTTCCCCCATTTGCTTTTTACCAATCAGATTAGCCTTTAAATGATCTGATATGATTGGTCAATAGACCAATTGGTGGAAGTATTTGCTAAATCTGTTTTGTTCCTGCAGCCTTTCTGTGAAGATGCGGCAACAGTTTGCCACTAAATAAACCACTAATGATGTTAAACAACACTATTTGGAAATCTTACATTTATTATGATTAAATAATATGGAACTGCCACAGACAATGTTATTTGGAATATACACTAAAACTGTTTTGTAATCCACATAATTCCAATCTAAACCAGTTAAATCATTATGTAACAATGCCACAGGCACCTACAATAACAGGTCAATAAAATCAGCTATAGAATATCATAAATACTGTAGATCAAAAATATATTGTTCAGGTATAGGGATAACATGTACAAACTATGAGTTCCTTAATTTAAAAGTTAAAAATATGTTTAGCTGACAATTTAAACCACGGATAAAAGAATGCATAAATTATTGGATTAATTAAAGAATTAACAAGTGGCAGAAAAGTGATAATGGATGATGCTATATTGGAATTTGGAAAAAGTATATTAACAATATAAATTAATGGATTCCAAAAAATTAGGTAGTTGATAACAACAATACCTAGAGTTTTTGCTGCTTTTCTTTCAGATGTATTTGCCTGAACAGTTTTAACACCAGACACAATGGTAGCACATTTTGAAAATACCTTTCTGGCCTGTGATCTGGCCACTACAAATATTTTGAAATACAGTGTTAAAATAATAGAAAATGGGACAGCCAGTGACATTGCAAAGTCAATGATTTTTACTAAGAAATCTCCTTCAGTAAAAAAACATTCTTCAAAACATCTACTGGGCACCTGTACATTTATATATGTTTTTATCACAGCAGCACCATTTAGAATGCAGCAACACCATGTAATTAGTATACAACATTTAGTTCTTGTTGTTGTTATTTTTGCATGGTACATTAAAGGATCACACACAGCAACATAACGGTCAATTGATATCAAGACCAAATTACCAAGTGATGCAGAACAACATAACATATTGGCAAAGAGAAGCAAAGCACAGAAATATTCACCAAAAAACCAGCATGGCTCCATTATTGCCACAGTAATTCCTGGTACCACAATCAATCCCACCAGGAGATCTGCCACCGCCAGAGAAAGGATGAGCAGGTTGGTTGGAGTGTGGAGCTGCTTGATGTAAGCAATGGAGAAGATCACCAGAAGGTTCAAAAATACTATAACCACTGAAATCAATAACAAGAAAACATAAAGTGTTATGTAAATGGAAGTTGTTATTGAAGCATTTTTGCAAGAAGAGTTCCGTTTTTGAAAGCAGTATTGTGTGTCTTCATGTTCCTCCATTTGAAATAAAAAGAAAAATGTTGGGGTGCTGCTCCTGTTTCATCATATGTTTGATCATGTCAAGTCAGCCTTTTGAGAAAATATGAGCTCTTCCTCTCAATTTATTTCTTACTCCTTTCTCGACACACATGCACAAACACACACACCCACATGCACACCCCCACCCAGGCCCAGAGCTACACTATTAAATAATTGTGTGAGTATTTTCACCTATGGTAGGCAGTTAGCCTTTTGAAATGTGTTTGGTTTTTTTTTTGTATTTTGAGTATTTTCATTATTTTTTTCTTTCTTTTTTTACTTGATTGTTTCTTATGTTTTGATTTGTACAGTGCAATAATTATTTGTGTAGGCCAGGACCGCAATTTTCTTTGTGTCCCGGATTCTTGGAATTTTACCCTACACTGTTTAAACAATGGAAAGTGATCTAGTTGCATGTGGCTCACCTTTAGCTACGGACCTTAGTGATCACTCCACAATAGTATGTGTTAGAAAAACAAAATGTATTACAACCAAACCTTTTACAACTCAATAAATCAACAAACTCATTACAAAAAGAAATTTTATCTCGACAATGAAGGTGTCACATCCAGCCCATATGAACTGAGGAATGGACTCATAGTGCATTATATGCGTTTATGTTTGTATTATATGGCCAGTGCTGATGTACTGTAGTTGTTATTTATTGACTGTATGTTTGAGGGTTCTGTTGTGTTGTGTGTGTGTGTGTGTGTGTGTGTGTGTGTGTGTGTGTGTGTGTGTGTGTGTGTGTGTGTGTGTGTGTGTGTGTGTGTGTGTGTGTGTGTGTGTGTGTGTGTGTGACGCCTTCCTCTCTTTGACCTGGTACTGATTGGGGACTGAGTTGGCCTAATTTACTAAGCTCTCTTAGCTGGCAGCTCAGTCCCGATATCAGTCCGGTAAAGGAGAGGAAGGCGTGGTTAATTATTATATTGTCAGTGGTGTAAATATGATGTCCAGGGAGCTTTAGTATGTAAGTTGTGAAAAGAGTGGTTGTTAATTTGTAGTTTATGCATACGCCCTGTACATAGTTTACTTTCATTTTGTGTTAGTGCCTTGTTAGAGAACTTGTAGATATGTATCTTTGTTGTGCTCTCGCTAACACTGTCTACCTGCAACTGCATACGAATTGAATCTCCCGGACCTGCTACATTAAACAAAATCAACTATCTACTCCTTGTTTGGTCTTCCTCCACATTACACTTCAACTCATGACAGAAGTGTTTCTCCATTATCTTTTTTACTCTAATTAGGGGTACTCCGTCAGGAGTAACCCTATTGTAATTGTCGGTATTCTTATTAGGGGTACTCCGTCAGGAGTAACCCTATTGTAATTGTCGGTATTATTATTATTAGGGGTACTCCGTCAGGAGTAACCCTATTGTAATTGTCGGTATTATTATTAGGGGTACTCCGTCAGGAGTAACCCTATTGTAATTGTCGGTATTATTATTATTATTAGGGGTACTCCGTCAGGAGTAACCCTATTGTTATTGTCGGTATTATTAGGGGTACTCCGTCAGGAGTAACCCTATTGTTATTGTCGGTATTATTATTATTATTAGGGGTACTCCGGTACGGAGTAACCCTATTATAATTGTTGGTATTATTATTATTATTATTATTATGTTTTTCTCCTACTCGGT
>JACXGM010037615.1:0-11054 GCA_016801145.1 Umbra pygmaea
CCGTGAGGATCTCAAAGTAGAGCCGCTGCTCCTTTGCGTCGAAAGGAGCCAGTTGAGGTGGTTTGGGCATCTGGTAAGGATGCCCCCTGGGCGCCTCCCTAGGGAGGTGTTTTAGGCACGTCCAGCTGGGAGGAGGCCTCGGGGAAGACCCAGGACTAGGTGGCGAGATTATATCTCCAACCTGGCCTGGGAACGCCTCCGGATCCCCCAGTCGGAGCTGGTTAATGTTGCTCGGGAAAAGGACGTTTGGGGTCCCCTGCTGGAGCTGCTGCCCCCGCGACCCGATCCCGGATAAGCGGATGAAGATGGATGGATGGATGGATATTCTAAAATGCAATAACCTGAAGGCATACATTAAGTTGTGCAACTTAACTCCCAGAATTACAAGTTTCAACCTGAGACTGATCTGTATATAGGCCTATAGGCTATGTATATATTAGTTATACTCAAACTATTTTAATGTATACATTTGATTACAATGTCACATAGCTCTGTTACACTTATCCTAGTACGTAGATTGTTAATCAGCTGTTTTCTGGGAAGAGAGAGAAATTGGTGTGTAACGAAGCAGCTTTTTTTTCGAGGGAATACTAAACAATTTGGCACTTTTGATCAAATTGTGGTAATCACTACATATTTTCTTGTCTTTGTATTTGGTAGTTGTTGTGCTAGGTGTAGTTTTATCATCCATACGATGGAATGGATGTTTAAATTAGACTCAATGTTTTCTGTTGAGATGCAGATAAGCACTGACGTCATGCTATTATTGTGTTAAGCTAGTTCGATTTTGCAATAGATACACTGTACAGAGTTTTCGTTTTAATTACGTTTGAACTGATTCCAAACTTCCGACACTTTCTGTCGTTTTCTTCAGCCTGTCTTTTCTCTTAGCCCCTCACTATTTACTTACACTCTCTTTCTTCATGTTGTAATCTGCGTCGTCAGTCTTCATGGCATGTCTCCAGACCAGTGTGGATCTAGCTTCTTAAGTGGATTCCTAGCCTTTACTAGTTTTGCCTTCAGAATAATAGCGCTTGATTCAACGCGATAATGATTTCGAAAATATGCCAAAATAGGCAACATTTTTCCAGTCTTCAACTGTCCAATTTTGGTGTGCTCTTGCAAATTGTAGCCTCTTTTTCCTATTTGTAGTGGAGATGAGTGGTACCCGGTGGGGTCTTCTGCTGTTGTAGCCCATCCGCCTCAAGGTTGTGCCTGTTGTGGCTTCACAAATGCTTTGCTGCATACCTCGGTTGTAACGAGTGGTTCTTTCAGTCAAAGTTTCCCTTCTATCAGCTTGAAGCAGTCGGGCCATTCTCCTCTGACCTCTAGCATCAACAAGGCATTTTCGCTCACAGGACTGCCGCATACTTTGTAAACCCTAGAAATGGTTGTGCATGAAAATCCCAGTAACTGAGCAGGTTGTGAAATACTCAGACCGGCCCATCTGGCACCAACACCCATGCCACGCTCAAAATTGCTTAAATCACCTTTCTTTCCCATTCTGACATTCAGTGTGGAGTTCAGGAGATTGTCTTGACCAGGACCACACCCGTAAATGCATTGAAGCAACTGCCATGTGATTAGTTGAGTAGATCATTGCATTAAGGAGAAATTTAACAGGTGTTCCTAATAATCCTTTAGGTGATTGTATGTATGTATGTATGTATGTATGTATGTATGTATGTATGTATGTATGTATGTATGTATGTATGTATGTATGTATGTGTATATATATATATATATATGTATATATATTTTGTGTAAAAGCATGTCATATGCATATTTCAATGCATATTGTTGAGCCCCCAGGGCTCCTGGAACAGTGTGCAAAGTTTGGAGACCATACAAACAAGTCAACATCAAAATGCTACACCCATTACATACAATATTTCTATACGTTTTTGAAATCCCAGCTATTTTTTACTTCCTGTCTGTAACATATTTAGTAAAAAAGGTGCCTATAAAACGTGACGATTTTGAGGCGTCATAGTTCCGGCTGTGTTTAACCCACATGAATGAGCCACCACTCATTCTTTTCGTCAGATTTTTCTCTTTCCAACGGTACAAAGCAACTACAGTCGCATGTAAGACACTCTAGAACATTGTGAGACTGTGAAGGGTTTTAATTAACTTTAGTTTGAAGCACTTGAAATGTACCCGATGTTTCTGGCTCTGGCACACGCGTTCCTTTAGTACTTTTTTAAAGCCAGGCTAGTATAACGACTTAAAAAAAGACACACTTTGATACACCTGCTTCTGTGAGACAAATCCATGGACAGTCATTTATTGTCTCGCTCTGATCACGTGCCATGATGTGGTTTGTCCTGTTGTGTCTGACTCTTTTTGCATTTTTGGTCAGCGAGTCTGTGGAAAACACAAATGGCTATCCATCCTGTATAATTCCAGACCCGCGGCAAACCGGCATGATGCTAAATCTATCCCACAACTGCTCTGTGTGGATTTTGCATGTTCTCCCCTTGTGCTCCGGTTTCCCCCACCATCAAAAACATGCAGGTTAGGTTCTCCAGTCAGTGCCCCTAATGAAAGCGCTGGCTTAGATCTGGAGTTGGTCCTCGGGCACCGTAAATGGCTGCCCACTGCTCCCTTGAGGGATGGGTTAAATGCAGAGAATGAATTTCGCTACATGTATTTGTACGTGACAAATAAAGTACCTTTACCTTACCTCAATCTAAGAAATAACAGCACTCCAACATGTATTTCAGCCATTAAACAATTTAAACTTCAAAGCAGACCCTGCTACATCCACAGAAAATGCCATAGAAAGTTTGGCTTCTATGTCATCAGAACGCTGCTGTACGTTGGAAAGTCTACTGGTGCAAGACACCACTCTGAGCGGGACATAAAACATGGAGTGGGATTTCAGTCTACTTCTGCCTCTACAGTACACCACCCCATCAGAACTCAAAATAGAACTGTTTAACACGCAATCTCTCACAAATAAATCGTGTCTCATACACGACCACATCCTGGACAAGAAACTTGATTTCATGTGTCTTACTGAGACCTGGCATCAGCCAGAAGCATATTTAGCAATAAATGAAGCATGTCCTCCTGGCTACCAATACTTAGAGAAAGCACGCTGCTCTGGTCGCGATGGTGACCTAAAACTGACCCATCTATCTGCCTGAATTGCAAATATTGTCATACTTGGAGATTTTATCATTAATGTTGACACCCCCTGCTACCAGCCTGTGGTTGACTATCTACAGCTATTGGACTTTGTTAACCTCAAACAACATGTTGACATCTCAACACACAACAGAGGGCACACGATTGACCTCATCATCCTTGAGTCTGCCCCCATTAAAAAACTAGGGCCCGATGGTTTCCACGGACAGAATCACAGAATCTATACATAAAAACGGAATGTACTTATAAACACGGAATCTTGCAAAATTAGCATATTTTCCTGTGTTGGTATTGAAAACCTAAGTGTTCACGACTCACGATAGTATAAAACACTCACAAACATAACCAGTCAGAGATTTTTTAATCCTACTTAAAGGAGTGTTCCACAGTAAATCAGTTTCATTGTATACCATTTACAAACGTTACCATAGATAATTTATGTCATATACACGTCTGTTGTTGTTCAATATATCAGAGAAAAGCCGATAGTATATTTCAGTTCCTTTCGCATCCACTGGGGTGCTTCTGTATCTGTCTAAACTTGAGCTACCACAACTCCTAGAATTCCCCGTTTGAACACACCGACACAGAACATGGGCAATTCAAAAGCACACCTCTGTAGAGCTTGATGCTAGAAAGTTATACATAGTTGATTTTGAAATTGTAGTCTAATTTCTATTCATCATGCCCGTTTGGTGTTCTGTACCTGGTTTCAGAAATTACAAAAAGCCCAAAAAGGAGTAATCTTTCACATTTTACAATAGGCTATAAAAAGTTAGGGTCTGCAGTCTGCATTTTAGGTCGGAAGATTATGAAAGGGATCTACGTGCTAAATTAACCGGCACTACAGCCCGAAAGCGGCTGAAAAGCGATGCGATCCCATCCATTTTTCTTTATCTAGAAAGAGTAGCCTATATTTAGTAAGGTATAGTAATTTACACACTCAGCTAGCTACTAAATACAGCTGGCATACTACACATACAGTACAATAACATTACCACACAGACACAATGTGTGCTCCATTATCAAGGTACAGAAAATAGGTTTAATAAACTTATCTGTTAATTGCCCTTTTGCTACGTCTCTTTCTATGTGTGCTGGGAAACTTCAGTGATTCTGTATTTTTGGTTCAAGCCTTACAAGTAAAGCTTGTCCACGATCCCATTCATTGTAGCAAGAGCTTTTTTCTTCAGTAGACATGGATGGACATATTCACACAGAAGCACTTAGGCAATTAGAATTTAACCGCGTTCCATCTGGATTATCTGTAGAACATGCTGCCTTGTTGAAGCTGAATATCAAACTCCATTTGTTGTAAATGTACTTAGGTGTACTCAGACACAAACATCTATGGATAGATGTCACTCAGAATGTAAAAGCAAGTTGTAAAATTCCTCATCTGCAAATCCTAGGTTAGTAGCAATTGTGTTACCAGCGACTTTGGTTACGAACTGTTTCACAGAATCCAGAGAACATGCCGGGTGGACGGGGCTTGGAACAAGGAAGCCAGCGTTGTAGTTCTCTACATACTGAAAAAATCAAACCACCTCGTCTGTTTAGCATTAAAACGGCTGATCGAAACGTCACAGAAAGACAAGCTATACCTTAAAAAATCAAGGACAACCGAGGCTTTAAGGAGTAGGTTTGAAAACCAGATCAGTATAACAGGGATGCTTATTTTCGCGACTGAATACACGCCTATATAAATTTTTCCTATCTCCAAAGTCCATTCGACTCACACGGTGACGTCAGCGTGTGAAAATTCCCAGCAAATTTTAAATCTTGCTCTTACACTAGCCAGGCATGGGTGAAACATATCTCACTTGTTGCACATCAGCAGAGGCTGGAGCGGGGGAGAAGGTCTGACTCCCCTGAATATTGAGTCTCCAGCATGGATCACTGGTTATAGGGGCAGAGTGCCTCTACCCACCTCTATGCTAAGAGGAAAGCTAGAACAGGTGCCTGCTATTCACCTAATTGGGAGGAGGGTATATATATCTCGGGTGTGGACTAGTGCAATGTCGATTATTGTTTGTGTTAGCACACGACCTGTGTGGTCTATCTCTTGTATTCTATTCAAGTGTTTTCTTGGTTTCATTAAAGTATTCGCTTCATCTGCATCCTGCGCCTGTCTCCTACCTACACCTTGCATACCTACCGTTAACAGAATAATCGACCTGCTATGGAGGCAGCAGGAAACGCGGATGGAAGGACGTCCCAAGACGAGAGGGACAGGGTGCTCAGACAGCACCACGATCAACTTGGGAACCTGGAGGTCGCGCTTGCAGAGATCTTGCAACGGCTCCGTCGCATGGAGACATGGGAGATGCATGTTAACGACAGCACTGGCCCCGCGGAGAGCGAGGGCTGAGGGGTCCTCTCCCAGGGGATGGGAGGTCGCGCTTCCCGAGCGCTACGACGGGCACCCAGAGAAGTGCCGTAGTTTCCTCCTCCAGATGGACCTGTATTTCACCAGTCGGGGAGGGAGCGCATGCTCTGATTATGCCCGGATCGCTACGGTCATCTCCCTTCTAACAGGGAGGGCATTGGAGTGGGCGACGGCACTATGGGAGCGCCAGGGGGCGGAGACCAGAGACTATCAGCAGTTCCAGGAACTGTTCAGGGCCGTATTTGATCATAAGCCGCATGGGAAAGAGACGGGAGACCAGCTGCTGCGCATCCGCCAGGGCTCGAGAACTACGGCGGAGTATGCCCTGGAGTTTCGTACCCTGGCCTCCGCTAGTGGGTGGAACGAGGCCGCCCTCCTCTCCTTGTTCCGGGAGGGCCTCCGGGAGGAGGTCCAAATAGAACTTCTGGTCGCTCTGGTACAAATAGACGCTCTGGTCGCTGATTGGGCGGTGCCGGTGGTCGAGTTGGAGAAGGCCATTCCTGTGCTGGCCGTGGACGGCCGTCCGGTAGGAGGGGGTCACGTAACCCAACGCACTGTGCCTCTGGTCATGAAGGTGTGTGAAGATCATGTGGAAAGTGTGAGTTTCCTGTGTATTGTCTCCCGGACGCATTCGCTGGTTCTGGGCATGCCCTGGCTAAGCGCCCACGCCCCGGTGATTGATTGGAGGAGTAGAAATGTGGTGGCATGGGCACCTGAGTGTGCGAATACGTGTAAACCGATGTCTCTTTTAACCACCTCGGTGGAGAGCCCCGCCTCTCCTTCGGATATGTTGTGTTCTATTCCGCCAGAATACCAGGATCTCGGAGAGGTGTTCTCCAGATGAAAGGCGTCAGCGCTCCCTCCCCACCAACTTGGGGACTGTGCCATGCAGCTACTGATGGATGCGGCGCTGCCGCGGAGCCATGTGTATCCGCTTTCGGCGGAGGAGACGCGGTCGATGGACACGTACATCCAGGAGTGTTTGGCGCAAGGACATATCAGAAGATCTACCTCTCCAGTGTCGTCAAGTTTTTTTTATTAAGAAGAAGGATGGGGGGCTCCGGCCCTGTGTGGATTACCGGGCGCTGAACGCTGTTACCATCAGATTCAGGTACCCTCTTCCCATTATTCATTCTGCAGTGGAGGCTATGTGTGGGGCACGATGGTTTACTAAGCTGGACCTGTGCAGCGCCTATAATCTGGTGAGAATCAGGGAGGGGGATGAGTGGAAAACCGCCTTCAGCACTACGTCGGGGCATTACGAATATTTAGTGATGCCCTACGGCCTTACTAATGCCCCGTCGGTTTTCCAGTGGTTTGTTAATGACATTTTCCGGGATCTGCTGGGACGTTACGTCCTGGTATACATTGACGATATTCTAGTGTATTCCCCCACGTTAACAGTACATATCCAGCAAGTGAGGGAGGTGCTACACAGACTTCTACGTAACCACCTGTACGTCAAGCTAGAAAAGTGTATCTTCCACCAGTCTTCTGTGGCTTTTCTAGGCTATAGGATCACGGCGTCTGGTCTGGAGATGGAAGTGGACAAGGTGGAGGCTGTCTGGCGATGGCCCGTTCCGGGGTCTATCAAGGAGCTGCAGCGATTCCTGGGCTTCGCAAATTACTACCGGCGTTTTATACGGTCATTCAGCTCTGTTGCGGCCCCGCTGACGGCCTTGCTGAAGGGTGGGGTGCGCCGGCTGGTGTGGTCCCCGGAGGCTTAGAGGGCTTTTGGAGAGCTCAAGGCGAGGTTCACCACAGCGCCCATTCTACGACACCCGGATCCGACCCTGCCTTTCGTGGTGGAAGTGGATGCTTCGGAGGTGGGGGTAGGGGCCATCCTGTCCCAACGGCAGGGTAAACCACCTAAACTATACCCTTGTGCCTTCCACTCTAGGAAAATGACGTCGGCGGAGCGCAATTACGCAGTAGGGGACAGGGAGCTGCTGGCCGTGGTGGATGCTTTGAAGCGTTGGAGACACTGGTTGGAGGGGGCCAACCACCCGTTTCTCATCTGGACGGACCACCGGAATCTGGAGTACCTTCGGACGGCCAGGAGGTTGAACGCTCGACAAGCCAGGTGGGCCCTGTTTATGACGCACTTTCAGTTCACTATTTCTTACCGTCCAGGCTCCAAGAATGGGAAGGCGGATTCCCTGTCCCGGATGCACGAGGGGGCCGTGGAGAGCCGGCAGGAGGAACCTCTCATCTCTCCCACACGCATACTGGCGCAGATTGTTTGGGAACTGGACGACGCCATCCAACAGGACCCGGGATCTCGGACCCCACCGGCCGACTGCCCCGGTGGGAAGGTCTACGTTCCACCAGCGCTCCGGGACCGACTCATAGTGTGGGGGCATACCCTACCCACCGCAGGTCATGCGGGGGTACAGAGAATGCTGCAGGGGATCAGGGAAAAGTACTGGTGGCCTGGGATGGCGGAGGAGGTGAAGAGGTACGTGACATCATGCGCTACCTGCGCCCAGTGTACCAGCCCGCGACATTTACCCTACGGTAAGCTCCTTCCACTCCCCACTCCGCATAGGCCATGGTCTCATGTTTGTGTGGACTTTATCACGGACCTCCCTCTGTCCAAGGGATCCACTACTATATTGGTTGTGGTGGATCGGTTCTCGAAGGCCTGCCGACTAATTCCCTTCCCAGGGTTACCGACTGTCTTCCAGACTGCTGAGGCTTTGTTTCAGAATGTATTCCGACACTACGGGATTCCGGAGGACATTCTCTCGGACCGCGGACCCCAGTTCACATCCCGAGTCTGGAAGTTCTTCATGAGGAGGCTGGGGGTCGCGGTCAGCCTCACGTCGGGGTACCACCCCCAATCTAACGGGCAGACTGAGAGGAGCAATCAGGAGGTCGGGAGGTTCTTAAGGTCGTATTGCCATAACTGTCAGGGGGATTGGGCAGACATCCTCCCCTGGGCAGAGTACGCCCAGAACTCTTTGCGTCACTCTGCTACTCAATTAACCCCGTTCCACTGTGTCCTAGGGTTCCAGCCTCCCTTGGCCCCATGGCATCCAGATGTCGACCAGATTCCTGCGGTGGATGAGTGGTTTGGGCGAGCGGAGCGGTTATGGGAGGCGGCACATACCAGGCTTCAACGTGCGGTCCGGAGACGCAAATTGTAGGCTGACCGCCATCGGATGGAGGCGCCACGTTTCAACGTGGGGGACCGGGTCTGGGTGTCCACCCGGGACATGAAGTTGGGCGCGCAGCAAGAAGTTGTCTCCACGTTATTTTGGCCCCTTCCCCATTCTCCGTAGGATTAATGAAGTAGCATATCGTTTACAGCTTCCTCCGCATATGGAATATTCACCTACCTTTCATGTTTCCCTCCTCAGGCCGGCGGTGCGGGGTCCGATGGACAGTGATGCGCTCCCGGACGCGCCCCCGGCCCCCATGACCATCGAGGGGGAGCCGGCGTATGCCGTCCGCGACCTTCTGGAAGGCGCAGGCGGTTGGAGTACCTGGTGGACTGGGAGGGGTACGGCCCGGAGGAACGGTGTTGGGTGGAGGCCAGGGACGTCCTGGACAGGTCGTTGTGCCAGGACTACCATCGGCGGTGGCCTGCCCGTCCGGGTCCGCGTCCGGTGGGCCGACCGCGCTCCGGACGTTCGGGTGGGTCGGCTGGAGCCGTCCGTGGTGAGGGGGATTCTGTTGCACATCAGCAGAGGCTGGAGCGGGGGAGAAGGTCTGACTCCCCTGAATATTGAGTCACCAGCATGGATCACTGGTTATAGGGGCAGAGTGCCTCTATCCACCTCTATGCTAAGAGGAAAGCTAGAACAGGTGCCTGCTATTCACCTAATTGGGAGGAGGGTATATATATCTCGGGTGTGGACTAGTGCAATGTCGATTATTGTTTGTGTTAGCACACGACCTGTGTGGTCTATCTCTTGTATTCTATTCAAGTGTTTTCTTGGTTTCATTAAAGTATTCGCTTCATCTGCATCCTGCGCCTGTCTCCTACCTACACCTTGCATACCTACCGTTAACATCACTCTTCTACAAATGTCTGGGAGAAGCTACTAGCACCTCCAGATAGCTGTAGGCTGAAGTATCCCTTTAAAGAGCCTACTAAAACGAAATATATTTGTTTTCCATGATGCGGAGAAGGCGGATATTAACGCAGAATTCAGCAAAATATATATATTTTTTCTATAATCCAAATATAGTCCCGTAATATTGACAACTGTCATTGAGTTTCTCCTAATACAAAAGGCAGCAAATATGGAAGTTAATTAGCGCTCTATATACTGTATAGGCTATATATGCATTGTGTTTTTTTCAACCAAACATGGTCAGCATGCGCTCCATCATATCATTCAAAAGTTGTATTCCGCTTGGTATCTGACAGCTATAAACAATGGAATGTACTTAATTCTAAATTTGCTTGTTTTTCTCTGTTCAATCAAGTTCAAGTTCATTTTATTTGTATATCACGTTTGGAACAGCCACTAGGCTGTGCTTTACAGAAAAGTAATGAATCTAAAAAAGAAAGTAATAAAAAATACCTATATCACAACACACAGTAACACAAATGAAAGGCAGCCTAAGGACAGGAGGAGCAGGATCATAATCAGAATGAAATAACTTTAGAGAACTGAAGTATGAATGCAGAGAAAAATCAGCTAGAAAGGGAAGTTAGTATGCTGATGAGAATAGGTGGGTTTTTAATAAAGACTTGAAGACAGGCAAGGAAGGGGCCGTTCTAATCTCTAGGGGCATGGAGTTCCAGAGTCGCATGCCTGCTACCGCAATAGCACGCTCCCCACTGCGCTTGAGTCTAACGTGAGGGACTACCAACGAAGCCTGATCAAGAGATCTTAGGCTTCGGGACGGAGTGTAAGGATGGACAAGTTCAGAGAGATAGACTAGGGCTAGGTTGTGTAGAGAATTAAAAACAAGGAATACATTTTTAAATCTTTTCTTTGTCGAATTGGCAGCCAGTGTAAAGACATCAGTCATCTAAGTGCACATACAGTGCCTTGTGAAAGTATTTGGCCCCCTTGAACTTTTTGACCTTTTGCCACATTTCAGGCTTCAAAAATAAAGATATGAAACTGTAATTTTTTGTGTGTGAAGAATCAACACTAAGTGGGACACAATCATGCATTGGAACAAAATTTATTGGATACTTAGAACTTTTTTAACAAATAAAAAACTGAAGAATTGGGCGTGCAAAATTATTCTGCCGCCGTTAGTTAATACTTTGTAGCGCCACTTTTTGCTGCGATTATAGCTGTAAGTCGCTTGGGGTATGTCTCTATCAGTTTTGCACACCGAGAGACTGAAATTTTTGCCCATTCCTCCTTGCAAAACAGTTCGAGCTCAGTGAGGTTGGATGGAGAGCGTTTGTGAACAGCAGTTTTCAGTTCTTTCCACAGATTCTCGATTGGATTCAGGTCTGGACTTTGACTTGGCCATTCTAACACCTGGATATGTTTATTTGTGAACCATTCCATTGTAGATTTTGCTTTATGTTTTGGAT
>JACXGM010037616.1:0-11053 GCA_016801145.1 Umbra pygmaea
AAACACACACAGTAAACATACATTAAACACACACATTACACGCACATTAAACACACATTAAACGCACATTAAACACACACAGATTAAACTCACACATTAAACATACATTAAACACACACATTAAACACACACACATTAAACAGACATTAAACACACATTAAACGCACATTAAACACACACAGATTAAACACACATATTAAACATACATTAAACACACACAGTAAACATACATTAAACACACTTATTAAACATACACATTAAAAACACATTAAACATACATAGTAAACATACATTAAACACACATTAAACACACACAGATTAAACTCACACAGTAAACATACATTAAACACACACATTAAACACACATTAAACACACACATTAAACACACATTAAACACACACATTAAACACACACAGATTAAACTCACACAGTAAACATACATTAAACACACATTAAACACACACAGATTAAACACACATATTAAACACACATTAAACACACACAGTAAACATACATTAAACACACTTATTAAACATACACATTAAAAACACATTAAACATACATAGTAAACATACACAGTAAACATACACATTAAACACACACAGATTAAACTCACACATTAAACACACATTAAACACACACAGTAAACATACATTAAACAGACACATTAAACACACATTAAACACACATTAAACACACATTAAACACACATTAAACACACATTAAAAACACATTAAACACACATTAAACATACATTAAACACACAGTAAACATACATTAAACACACACATTAAACACACAAAGTAAACACACGGTAAACGTATATTAAACACACATTAAACACATGTTAAACACACATTAAACATACATTAAACACACATTAAACATACACAGTAAACACTCAGTAAACGTATATTAAACACACATTAAACACACGTTAAACACACATTAAACAGACACATTAAACACACATTAAACATACATTAAATGCACACAGTAAACATACATTAAAAACACACATTAAACACACATTAAACACACATTAAACACACATTAAACAGACACATTAAACACACATTAAACATACATTAAATGCACACAGTAAACATACATTAAAAACACACATTAAACACACATTAAACACACATTAAGCACACACATATTAAACACACACATATTAAACACACACATAACATATACATACCCACATTAAACACAGATTAAAAACACATTAAACACACACATTAAACATACATTAAACACACACATTAAACACACACATTCTAACCACCTACAGATACTTTAAGTCTAATTGTGAGCGTGTTCTGCTTGTCCGTCATGTTGTTCCCACCCACAGGCTTGGCCAGCTTCCTGTGGTTTGTTGGGTTCTGTTTCCTGGCCAATCAATGGCAGCAGACTACAGATGATGAACTCCCATTGGCTCAGGGCTCTGACGCCGCCCGTGCCGCTATCACGTTCTGCTTTTTTTCCATACTGACCTGGGTAAAAACAGAGACCCTATGTGTATGTGTGTGTGTGTCTGTGTGACAAATGTTTGTGTGTCTGTGTGTGTCTGTGCGTGTTTGTGTCTGTATGTGTGTGTTTTTGTCTATGGGCCCTATTTTAACGATATAAGCACACAGCGTCAAGCACATGGTGGAAGTGCACTTTGGGCGTGTCTAAATCCACTTTTGCTAGTTTGACGGTGCAATAAAGGGTCCATGTGCCAGGCGCATGGTCTAAAAGGGTTGTACTAAGTGTCTTCATTAATTCATAGGTGTGTTTTGGGCGTAACATGCAATAAACCAATCAGAGATTCATCTCCCATTCCCTTTAAGAGCTAGGCGCGTTTGTACCTTTCGCGCATTGCTATTATGATGACGGATTTGCACCATAATATTTTATTTGTAATCTTTTGCATCGTTGTGTGCTGCTGCGCTTCTCTGTGTGTGTGCAACAATCATAGTTTACACGTGCTCTGTATATACCTACAGTAGGTGCATTTTACTATTTTACTGTTAAAATAACAATGACATGCTGCGCCATTGACTTTAGACCAGGTTTTTGTTGGTCAATGGCGCAATCACTTTCCGATGCCTCAAGATAGCAATACACCCAGAATTATCCTGAACACACCTCCCTGTTAGACCAGCACGCCCATGGGCAATTTGCTATTTAAACGACGCGTGCACCGGACAGGAAATTGACAACTGCGTCGGTCTTAAACTTGCAAAGACACTTGTAATCGTGGGTTTGCGCTGCGTTGCGCCGGATGCAAGATAGGGCCCTGTGTGTGTGTGTGTGTGTGTGTGTGTGTGTGTGTGTGTGTGTGTGAGTGTGAGTGTGAGTGTGTGTGTGTGTGTGTGTGTGTGTGTGTGTAGGGCCCCCAGTGTTGTCTTAATGATCCTTCAAGCTTTTATGGACAGAATGGCATCCGTTTCATCAGGAATCTCATCAGCATTTTACAGATATGTTAGATTCTGAGCTCCGAGCTCCGACGCGTGCACCGGACAGGAAATTGACAACTGCGTCGGTCTTAAACTAGCAAAGACACTTGCATTCGTGGGTTTGCGCTGCGTTGCGCCGGGTGCAAGATAGGGCCCTCTGTGTGTGAGTGTGAGTGTGAGTGTGAGTGTGTGTGTGTGTGTGTGTGTGTGTGTGTGTAGGGCCCCCAGTGTTGTCTTAATGATCCTTCAAGCTTTTATGGACAGAATGGCATCCGTTTCATCAGGAATCACATCAGCATTTTACAGATATGTTAGATTCTGAGCTCCGAGCTCTGAACCAATACGATCAAACCAATGTTATTCTTTTGTTGAGTGTGGTTCTGGAAACTCTGACTCTGCATTGTAATCCACGGGTCCGCCCAACCAATCCAATGGGCATTATCAAACCATAGTTGAATGCAGTCTTGTGACATCCTTAAATTATCTCTGTAAGTAGATAGGAAGGGGTGGGTACTATTCTTAGCTGTTTTGAGGGAGGGGTCATCTTACGGCGTGGCTCCGGGAGGACGTCAGTTGAACGCTTTACACCCACTGTCACATTCTAGCGTAATATCATCCCACCTGTATAGTTCATAGCTAGCAATGTTATACCAATGTGTAATATGAAATATGCTATGACTCATGGATAAGTCGAGGGTAAAACTTGGGGCTATGAAATTATGTGATTTTTATCATTTTGTCAGGTTTCTCCTAGCAGCAATCGCTGCACTGTATATTAAATTATGGCTCATTATACACGAGTGTATACAGTAGTCTTAATAGTCACTGCACTGTATACTAAAATATGGCTTGTTATACACTAGTATATAATGGTAGTCTTAGTC
This sequence comes from Umbra pygmaea, assembly GCA_016801145.1. NCBI lineage: Eukaryota > Metazoa > Chordata > Actinopteri > Esociformes > Umbridae > Umbra > Umbra pygmaea. The sequence continues at coordinate 3,333 of JACXGM010037616.1, forward strand.
AGTTCACTGTATACTAAACTACACTCACCTAAAGGATTATTAGGAACACCATACTACTACTGTGTTTGACCCACATTCGCCTTCAGAACTGCCTTAATTCTATGTGGCATTGATTCAACAAGGTGCTGAAAGAATTCTTTAGAAATGTTGGCCCATATTGATAGGATAGCATCTTGCAGTTGATGGAGATTTGTGGGATGCACATCCAGGGCACGAAGCTCCCGTTCCACCACATCCCAAAGATGCTCTATTGGGTTGAGATCTGGTGACTGTGGGGGCCATTTTAGTACAGTGAACTCATTGTCATGTTTAAGAAACCAATTTGAAATGATTCAAGCTTTGTGACATGGTGCATTATCCTGCTGGAAGTAGCCATCAGAGGATGGGTACATGGTGGCCTTAAAGGGATGGACATGGTCAGAAACAATGCTCAGGTAGGCCGTGGCATTTAAACAATGCCCAATTGGAACTAAGGGGCCTAAAGTGTGCCAAGAAAACATCCCCCAAACCATTATACCACCACCACCAGCCTGCACAGTGGTAACAAAGCATGATGGATCCATGTTCTCATTCCGTTTACGCCAAATTCTGACTCTACCATCTGAATGTCTCAACAGAAATCAAGACTCATCAGACCAGGCAACATTTTTTTAGTCTTCAACTGTCCAATTTTGGTGTGCTCTTGCAAATTGTAGCCTCTTTTTCCTATTTGTAGTGGAGATGAGTGGTACCCGGTGGGGTCTTCTGCTGTTGTAGCCCATCCGCCTCAAGGTTGCGCGTGTTGTGGCTAGAACGAGGAAGAAACGCACACCTTATAGGCGAGGTGCTGGCTATAGGATACGAATGAAAGAATAAATGAAAAAGCCGCACACTCTAGAGCTCAGACGCATATAAAATCAGTTTTAATAATACCAACGTTTCGACAGACAAGCTGTCTTCACCAGGGTACAATGAAAAACACTGCAGTTCACATGTTATTATAAGGTCATGTGGGACACACACAGGTGCTAGTCCATCAGAGTGATTAGCTGATTGGACAGTAAAGGGCTAATTTGTTAAACTTGAGTAAAAAATTAAACAACATAAAGTCTATACATACAGTATAAGGAAGTACCATAGGCCACAATTAGAGTTTTTTTAATAATCAATAGCAAATCATGTTAAAATGAATACACAAATCAGAGAAATGGTTTCAGATCATAATCAATATTAAGACCTAGGGGAGCAATGGTTCTTAAGGTACAGATCCAAAAAAGCCTCTCTTTTTAACAATAGATTGTCAAGGTTACCTCCTCTCCTAGGAAGGGTGACATGTTCGATGCCTATATAACGGAGAGAAGCTGTGGAATGATTCATTTCAGTGAAATGAACAGCGACAGGGCTCTGCGCGTTTTTACACCTAATGGTGCTACGATGTTCAGAGATCCGAACCTTTAGTTCTCTTTTAGTTTTGCCCACGTAGTGCTTACCACAAGGACAAGTTAACAGATAAATGACAGCCCTTGTAGAGCACGTGATAACAGCTTTTATAGGGATAGGCTTTCCAGTTTGAGGATGTTTAAAGGATGTGCATTTAAAGGTTCCGTTGCATTGAGCACAGGCATTGCACTTATAGTTGCCGTTAGGTAGAGGAGCCAAAAGACGTAGACCATAGGTGGTTGGAGAAGGTAAATCAGACTGTACTGTGCGTGTTGTGGCTTCACAAATGCGTTGCTGCATACCTCGGTTCTAACAAGTGGTTATTTCAGTCAAAGTTGCCCTTCTATCAGCTTGAAGCAGTCGGCCCGGTCTCCTTTGACCTCTAGCATCAACAAGGCATTTTCGCCCACAGGACTGCCGCATACTGGATGTTTTTCCCTTTTCACACCATTCTTTGTAAACCCTAGAAATGGTTGTGCATGAAAATCCCAGTAACTGAGCAGTTTGTATAATACTCAGACCGGCCCGTCTGGCACCAACAACCATGCCACGCTCAAAATAGCTTAGATCACCTTTCTTTCCCATTCTGACATTCAGTTTGGAGTTTAGGAGATTGTCTTGACCAGGACCACACCCCTAAATGCATTGAAGCAACTGCCATGTGTTTGGTTGAGTAGATCATTTATTAAGGAGAAATTGAACGGGTGTTCCTAATAATCCTTTAGGTGAGTGTATACAAAGCCAACTACATGTGTAATAAACACCTTACTAAGTATTGAATAGCTGTGATTGTGGCAAATAAGGAGGTAACAAATGATCAAATACCAATACATGACATATAGTGTGAGAATAAGATAACAATGAATAAAGACCTTATACATGACCAATATTGCCTAACAAAGGCCTTACAACAATTTACACTGTCACTTATAAGCTACAAATTAGTGGCTAATAAGTGTACCTGAAAATAAAGTGTTACCATTAAGGCCATATGTATTAATTCCAGGCAGTTTCAAAGTAATTGACAGATAATGTCAAATGTTTTAAAGAAACAGTAACTAATGCTAGGATTATTCTTAAAGAAACAATGCTGTTTACCTCTGGTTAATTACTAGTTACTTTGTTACGTATAAACAATTAGACTAACAACCAAACCCTACCGTCTAACCTTTACAGGCTGGGTTGACAGCACTCGCTCTCCAGACATTCCTCAACCTGTTCCAGAACTTCAGCCTCTTTGCGGATAACCTCGACATCAACAACACTGGTTACTATGACAACCGCCCCATCCCGGTTGCTAATGGAGTCACCATAGTAACCACCAACCCTTACCACCGGCCCTCTCCCTTTACTGGAACTCTGAGTCTGAACCCTGCCAGCCTCGCACCTTCTCTCGCTGTTTAGGGAGGAGTTCGAGAGAGATGAAGGGAGACGAGCGAGGAGAGAGAAAATAAGCTGTGGAGAGAGAGATGAAGAAACCATTGTGACATGACAGGTTGTAGCTTCATGTGGGCTGGCCTGATTGGCCAACTCAGGGTCAGGTGACATTGGCTCTACATCACCATGGCAACTGCTGTCTCAGCCGAGGAGTCACACTAAGCAGGAATTAGAATAACCACAGAGAGAGAGTACTGTAAGACAGTTATGAACACTGCAGACATAATGATGCCTTATAAAGGCTTTCTGCAGCTCTTATGTAGGCCATATGTAGCTCCTATGTAGGTCCTATATACTGTACTGTGCTTTGCATAAATACTCACCCCCTTGATTTTCACATTTTGTATTGTGATAACCTGGAATGAAATAAGATTGTATTGGGATGTTTGCCATTTGTTTTACACAAAACACCAAACACTTTGAAGGTGCAAAATAGTTTTTATTGTGCCACAAAAGTTTAATAAAAAAACAGATGTAAAACAAACGGTAAATACAATCGCATTTCATTCCAGGTTGTCACACAACAAAATGTGGGGACGTTCAAGGGGGGTGAATACTTATGCAAGGCTCAGTGGTTAGCTAGTCAGACATTTAATCGGAAGTTTGCCGAGTCGATTTCCAGCTGGGCCAAATGTCATTGTGTCCTTGGGCAAGGCACTTAACCCTAAGTTGATCCTGGGGGAAATGTCCCTTTACTTACAGTAAGTTACTCTGGATAAGAGCATCTGCTAAATGACTAAACATATAGCTGTAATAAATACTGTAAACTGAGCAATCAAACGTATCTTAGAGAACCTGCAGTCAGTGTGTGTGGATGGATTGGGATGACCCAACAGACCACACAGTTATTGGGAGGCCGGGGGACATAGAAAGACACAATAGAACTCCACAGAGTCAGACCTGAATAATCACAAAGAGGGATGAACGCAACAATGGGTCTTTTCATTAGTAATGCTGTTTTCAAATAATTCATCATGTCATTAAATGTACTTAAGTGTAAAATGCTGGAACTGGAAATATAAAACAATCCGACAACCAGTACGAACCCTGTGTTATGCATCTCATTGATGGATTTCTTGAATTTATGTAATTTGATTGGTTCATTTAATTATACTGGATGTTTGAGTAGTTGACACCTACTGGAACACACTTTGAAGAATGAGAGCAGTGAGAACGAGGGACGCTGATAAAGATAATCCTGGATGGAGAGAGACCGAACAGAAGAAATCTGGAAGTAGACATAAGAAAGAGAGACCGGTGTACCAGGAGGTTCTAAAAGAAAGGGATTTATTTAACAGACCCCATTGTCCTCCTTTCATTACATCATTTCCTGTTGACCAACAGACTCAAGGTACAGTGCTTAGTGACCACCAACCAATCAGGGTTCAATCTGTCAAGAGGTGAAACTGCTCTGAACACGAACTGCTCTGTGCATATCATTGCTGTTCTATGCAATATATTTCTATCTGATCTCACTAATGTCCTGAAACATTTCAGCTTGTCATCACTACATCATGATAAGTACAACATAATCACTATCATTGTGTAATACTGTATTTGATCAACTTTCATATAAAATACTGAAACTAATATGTTTCAACATCATCACCGTTTAATGTCATCAGCTTTTATATAAAATACCTAAATGTCAACGGAAAATAATTTCCGTTTTGTTCTCCTTCTGTAAGCTTTCATATCATGGCAAATAAATAAGCCCTTCACTTCTAGTCTCTCAAATATCTTTGCTGTTTAATCACAAATCTTTTCTGCTCCCCAAATGACAGCCTATTCCCTACGTAGGGCACATGGGTATGTTCAAAAAGAATGCACTATGCAGAGAATAGGGCTCTGTTCTCCAGTAGGGGACTACATAGGGAATGGGGTGACATGTGAGATGCAGCCTGTCTCTAGCCATAGTTGCACCACTCAGTTATCACATACAGTATAAATATTGTCTCAACTTTATTGTCCAACCTGAGATTACAGAGGGGGAGGAGGAGGGGGGGGACAAGAGAACAACAGAGATCTGTAGTTATAGTTACAGAATCTCTAATATGTCAGTTACTTTCAATCACAGCTAAATAGCTAGCTAACCAGAACAATATATCTAGCTAGCCAGACACAGAGTATCTAACCAGACACATAGTATATCTAGCTAACCAGATCAATATATCTAGCTAACCAGACACATAGAGTATCTAACCAGACACATAGTATATCTAGCTAACCAGACACATAGAGTATCTAGCTAACCAGACACACAGTGTATCTAAACAGACTGAGTATCTAGCTACAGACAGAGTATCTAGCTAACCAGACACACAGTGTATCTAACCAGACTGAGTATCTAGCTACAGACACAGAGTATCTAGCTAACCAGACAAATAGATTATTTAGCTACAGACACAGAGTATCTAGCTACAGATGCACTCACAAACACTGGCAACCTTGTTAAAGATGAATAGAATAGACTATATATGAATACATTATACAAATTCTTAGCTACAGTATTAAACCAAAATCTGTTTTTAGGTTTTTCTAGTCAATCCACTGTGTTCTACAACAGCAATACGCTGTTAACATTATCAACATTGAGTACAAAATAGAACAACATTGCCATGCAAAGTAAGATTTACGACAAGTTGTTTTCTAATAAGATCCTAATTTAGCAATGTAACTAGATTTATGTTACTACAATCAGACCATCCATACTCTAAATGAGCACGTTATTTATTTCTTTCATTTGAAACAGGCCACACCATGAACAGTTATTCCAACAACCACAAACTTTGCTGCTACAAAAAGGATGATAAAATATGACTTTTTCCTGGGTTTTCCAGCCAGAGCTTAGACATTTGTTTTTTGCTACATCCACATGTAAATCTGCTACTGATAATACCCTGCAGGCCTTTTGTCAATGAGAAACGTTTACTTGGCCTGTAAAGGGTTAAGTTATGCTTAGCTGGAGGTGGTACAGTCCAGGCTTTAAAAATATAATCAATCATCTTTATCAAAGGTGCTCAACATGTAAGTGACTGTGTTTAACGGTAAGTAGGCTTTGTAACTATGACATTAGACATGTCTAAAACTAGAGGTGTACAATAAGAAGAAAACAGACCACCAGCAGATATTAAAGATAATAAAATATTAAAGGTCAAAGTTGAACGGTTATGTCATTAGATCCAGTGATAATACACCCCTTCAGCTTTAAAGGTCAGAAGGTGAAAAGTTTTCCCATGAGTTCCAGGAGAACTGAGGTGTGTACGCTGTCACTTCCTCTAAAAGAACAAGGAGCCAAAGCCAAGTGTAATATTTTAAAGGTGGCAGGTAACATCAATGACATTGCATGAAGTTCTCTGCCTTGGATTCTGGCATCACTTGGAAGATACAGAGGAGTGTAAAAAGCTTTCTCTAAGTTGCGTGGCCAGGGACTCTGCTGTCACTTGAAAGGTTCAGTGTTTCTGGGGTTCGCCTGTCACCAGCTCTTCATAAACACTACGTTCACCAGCAGCTCAAAGAATATGTGTTTTACAGTTACAACAATGGTGTGTGAGGGAGGAAAAGTGGGAGGAGCCTATTGCATATCATACAGTAACATGATGTGACTTCAGGGGCTACAAGTCCCTAGTGGGAAATGCTACAGGACAGCAGTCTTCCAGAGGGATTAAGGGCCAGGTGTCAAGGTTGTCCTTATCAACTGTTGATTGTCTGAATCAGGAATGTTTCAGCATAGTTGGAACAAAACCCTGCTGCAGCACCGGTCTCTGTAGGGGTCATGGAGACAGGAACGTCTCTCAAGGGGCAGAGGTCAGGGTTGAGGATCCTCCCCCTCCCCGTCCCGTGTGCTGAGCATGCGCACTAAGCTCCGCCTCCTGAGGGGATTGGGAGCCAATCCCAGCCTAGACTGACATTTTCTAGCTCCTCCCTCTTCTCTCCCCTCCCCGTCAAGTGTTGATCCACTGCCCGTCAACAACAAGCACCCTGATTGGCCAGAATCCATCGTGATGCTTATAGAGCTGGGGTCCAACTGGAGGAAGGGTACCGAGAGGCGGAGCTCTGGTGGCTCCATGTCCAATGAGTCTCTCTGAGAGGTGGAGTCAAATGAAGGGGTACGCCTCCTGAGATACATGCTGCTGTCCTTCAACTGGGTCACCGTAGGAACCTGTGCTTCAGAGGGTGGGGCTACAGAGATGCAGGGCGGGCTCATCCTCTGCTTTTTCTTCCGCTTCCGAACTGGTGACCCCAATTGGCTGCTGAGACAACAGCTCCTCTGTTCCTCATCCAATGAGAGGCAGGCGTTGAGGGACAGGTAAGAGTGCGGGGAGCCAGGTGTGTGTGTGGGGGGGCTGGACGCACGGCATATGTGTTCAGGTGTGTGTGTGGGGGGGCTGGACGCACGGCATATGTGTTCAGGTGTGTGTGTGTAGCTAATAATACGAATGACTTCCTCATCTGCGTCATCCAGAAGGGGCGGGGAAATGGGGCTCTGGGCAGGGTGTAGGCTACCTGGGGGGAAGGAGGGAGAGATGGTGCTCTGGGCAGGGTGTAGGCTACCTGGGGGGAAGGAGGGAGAGATGGTGCTCTGGGCAGGGTGTAGGCTACCTGGGGGGAAGGAGGGAGAGGGCATGGTTGGAGTGGGGGGACGTCCGGAGAATAGAGAGCTTTGTCTGGAGGTAAGGTTGGAGTCTGGGCTCTGGGGTGAACAGGACCGTCTAGAGTCAGAATTGTGAGGTCTAGTAGAATCTGTTTTGTGAGGCCTGGTAGAGTCAGTATCGTGGGGTCTGGTAGAGTCAGTATTGTGAGGCCTGGTAGAGTCAGTATTGTGAGGCCTGGTAGAGTCAGTATTGTGAGGCCTGGTAGAGTCA
>JACXGM010037617.1:0-11053 GCA_016801145.1 Umbra pygmaea
GGGATTTCCACTAACTGCGGAACGACTGCAGATCGGCTCCGCTGCGTGTCGGCTCCGTGCTCCACCATCATTCAATACCCACCAGGTCCGTATTGGTTGCGGAACGGCTGACAGTGACTATACGAGGACCCTCGCGAATTCACGTATGATCGCGCGATATAACAGCATATATACTGTACTGAGTTGCTGCGGAGCTCTCTGGCATCCGGCAGAAATAGAAGCTCTGCGTATCTGCTCCGCAGGGCTGCGGATCGCCGGAGCTGGGACGGATTCGGAACGCAGCCGTTCCGCAGTCAGTGAAAATACACACATTGACTTTAATAGAAACCTATCGACTCCGCCGCCGTTCCGGAGCGGATCTGCAGCCGTTCTGCAGTTAGTGGAAATTGCCGGTTAGAGGACCTTAATGCGCGCTCTCTACACCGGGACCATTCAGCGGGAGATCAGGGACAGGTCTGGTATATCATAGCCAACAATAGTCGAAGTATGCCAGCAGTTTTGGCGACTATGAAGTCCCTTTCTGGTATATTGAAACTATGATTAAAAGACAATTTTATGAGATTGCTGGGTTTCCAAATGTGATTGGGGCAAATCAGGCAATTGATTGTACTGTGTCTAGCCACCATCCATGAATGATTACGCCTTTATCAATCTCAGAAACGTAAATTTAATCAACGTTCAGATCATATGTGATGCCAGGATGTTTGTTCTGAATATGGTAGCCTGGTGGCCGGGTGGGACGCGCGACTCAATTTTTTTAAAACTGCAGCGTTGGAGCAAGGCTACATGAGGGCGCACTGCATGGCTGGATTCATCTCCTCGGTGAGTTACACCCTTGTACAATTATTATAATAATTCTACATAGTTTTTTTGTGAAACGGATGGATGTGATTCCTCTTGGTGACAAAGGTTATGCCCTGACTGAGTACCTTACAACATGCACTTGCAAATCCCCAAACATGCAGGAGCGCAGGTTCAACAGTGCGCACACACGAACCACAGTGGAGTGATCGGTTTGCTCAAGGCCAGGTGGCTCTGTCTTGGGTAAGCGGGGTGGGGGATTGCTATACACACCAGAGCAGACCTGCAACATAATTATGGCATGCAGGGTTCTCCACGATATTGCGCTGGAGAACGGTGCCATTCAATGAAGATCAGTGGCCACAACAGCCACCATTGGGGGCTCTACGAAGCTAGGGTGAAGTCAGCTAAAATGGGCCACTATTTGGTAAAGGGCTTATAATACCATCAAATAAGGTTTGCATGAGATCTAATGTAATTGTTCTGCCCTGCCTGCCTAGAAAACTCAGACCAATCAAAACTCTTGTTACAAGTCCACAAGTGTTGAAGCAACAATGCAAGCTCAGTGATTTGCTGTAAAGATATTAAAATATATGATGCTACAACATTATTTGGCCCATTTTATCTGATGGCCCAATTTAGCTGACTTCACCCTACTTAAAAAATACAACGTGGAAGGTTTAGTGAAAATAATTCATTGATTTGAAATGCTTCAGTTTCTCGTTAATAACTTTCAATGACTGTAGCAGTAACCTCAGTCAACACCGCATTTTCCTTTAACAATCGATGCCTTCCAATTAACTTCCAATTAAAACCAAGCGGTTGGCCTGCACCTGAGACCTGACCTCTTTTTATATCAGAGAAATTTCTTTTCTTTGCTGGATTTCGCTTATCCATGTCGTAAATTCTAAGGGCGAGTACAATGAACTCATTGTCATGTTCAAGAAACCAATTTGAAATGATTCAAGCTTTGTGACATGGTGCATTATCCTGCTGGAAATAGCCATCAGAGGATGGGTACATGGTGGCCATAAAGAGATGGACATGGTCAGAAACAATGCTCAGGTAGGCCGTGGCATTTAAACAATTCCAAATTGGCACTAAGGGGCCTAAAGTGTGCCAAGAAAACATCCCCCAAACCATTCCACCAGCCTGCACAGTGGTAACAAGGCATGATGGATCCATGTTCTCATTCTGTTTACGCCAAATTCTGACTCTACCATCTGAATGTCTCAACAGAAATCGAGACTCATCAGACCAGGCAACATTTTTCCAATCTTCAACTGTCTAATTTTGGTGTGCTCTTGCAAATTGTAGCCTCTTTTTCCTATTTGTAGTGGAGATGAGTGGTACCCGGTGGGGTCTTCTGCTGTTGTAGCCAGTGGCGGTGCGTGGCAATTTTCACAGAGGAAGCCAGTGAGCTTAGTATGGAAATCATATTTATATTGACTTACATAGGCGCCAATTTATGTTGTCCTACGTGGGTGCTCACCGGCGTGCACGCCCTTTAAAGTAAAAAAATGTTGCATTTCAGAAATCAGAACCTTAGGAAATGGACAGCGGCAGACACAAGCACACACGCCTATTAACTTGATAATAAAGCCAGCTATTTTTCAACTCAGGACAGCGACACTTCTCACAAATTTTGAAAAAAATTTACATTAGAGCTTTTAGAATTTCACTGCATTACTGCCCACTAGACAGAGCGGTGCTGTTTCGCTCTACCAGCTATAGAAGAAAATGGTAATGGAATGTTTTGATAAGGGAAACTGCAAAATCAGTAAAAAAACAACCGTAAATGTATAATTCCTACAGTGAATTTATTTTATAGTTTAAATTATGTTTTATATTTTTATGAGGAGCCCAGGCTTCAACCGCCACTGGTTGTAGCCCATCCGCCTCAAGTTTGTGCGTGTTGTGGCTTCACAAATGCTTTGCTGCATACCTCGGTTGTAATGAGTGGTTATTTCAGTCAAAGTTGCTCTTAAATTAGCTTGAAGCAGTCGGCCCCTTCTCCTCTGACCTCTAGCATGAACAACGCATTTTCGCCCACAGGACTGGATACTGGATGTTTTTCCCTTTTCACACCATTCTTTGTAAACCCTAGAAATGGTTGTGCGTGAAAATGTCAGTAACTGAGCAGATTGTGAAATACTCAGACTGGCCCGTCTGGCACCAACAACCATGCCACGCTCAAAATTGCTTAAATCACCTTTCTTTCCGATTCTGACATTCAGTTTGGAGGTTTGGAGTTCAGGAGATTGTATTGACCAGGACCACACCCCTAAATGCATTGAAGCAACTGCCATGTGATTGGTTGAGTAGATCATTGCATTAAAGAGAAATTGAACGGTGTTCCTAATAATCCTTTAGGTGGGTGTATATTGTAGAGTGTGGAATGGGAGTGGGCTGAAGGCTTTTTTTGTATGGTTTACTAGTTTGCATGAGAGCTGCCTAGCATCAAGAAGGACCTGATCCATATAATCTGGGTTAGAGTTGCAAGGGTGTAATTTTAAACAACTGGTGGATACAGATACTTTATATATTTGCCAGTTGGCTGATTTGTAATTAAATTTTTGGTTTGTCCATATAGATTGAATATGGAAGGATAGAGGGAAATATTGGTAAATGGTCACTTCCCACATCGCCAGATACTCCAAACATGGTTACTTTGGAAGCCAGCTGGGGGGTGCAAAAGCAGAGATTCAATATATCGGTAGTGTTATGAGAAGTTGAATAGAAGGTGGGTTCATTATTGTTGATTACGACTAGATTGTTCTTTTCCATGATTGATTGGAGTGATTTTCCTGCCTGGTTTGTAGATATATTATTGAATGCTGGATGTTTGGCATTACAAATACATCGATATTTATGGCTTAGGGGAGCAACGCTGCATATAATCACCTAGGGGGTGTCAAACCCCCCCTTGTGGGTGCTGGCTCCCACCACTTTTACTATACTGACCCCCTGTGTACTAACAGAAAGTTCAACAGGGCTATAATCAGGTCATAAACAATTTCCTCAATCAAACATGACATGTGAGACACAGAAAGATCAATAGGGTCAATAAACATGTTATATCCTCCTCAACCGCTGCAAAGATCAATCAAAATCCTCAATCACACTTGCAAAGGGTTATACACATTCAAGGGGTGATGGAAGGGGGCGAGGAGGGGGACGGAAAGGGGGTGAGGACAACTGTCAAAAAGGTTTGATTGGTTTCTCAGGGGTGCGAGGAAAATGGATGTGGTCTACCTGTGATAAAAGTTTGATGGGTGGCTTATTCTCTCTCTGTATTGAAACCAGTTGACCTATGGCAATGCATAATACTGGTATGCATCTAAACTCCTCCCACAATGATTGATTAGTTGAATTCCACCTCTGCTGACTTAAAATGTTTTGTTTATCTGTATGATTCTGTTCCAGCACTGTTTCAAATAATGAATGCTCTTACTACTGAGTTGTGGTTTCACCTAGTTTCTCCTAAATGTATGCACTCATGTGTGGCTCTGGATAAGAGCATCTGCTAAATAACACAATTTCAATGTAAATGTAATGTTACTGTAATCATTTTTTCAAAAAGAATTGCGACTGCAAAAAAACATTGAGCGCAAAGGCCATGGTAACGTAACCAAAGGTAAAAAAACTGAATTGTTTATTCGCAATCAAATTATCGCTGAAAACATTTTGCATTTGTTTTCAATATATTTGTTTTCACATTTCAAAACATTTGATTGGAAAAATATAATTTTGATCGCAATTATTTCTGTTTGCTTTAAATTTAATTTGGTTTAATGTTTTTTGAAATGGCTAAATGACTGAAATACTGTAGAAACCCAGCAAGTTCACCTCATTGACCACATTTTTGGAGCCAGAGTACCCTTCTAGCTGACTGTACAGTTTTCAGAACAGAACTGCCAGTCTGATGATTTGTCTGAATAAATTAAGTCTAGAACATAGATTGCAAGGAGAGGCTAACTGTATCCTAGACTCTTAGTGAAACCATAATGGGAAAATTAATAATGTGATAATTAGAGTGCTCATATCTGTTGAGGCCTGAGTAGTTAATAGGATGGACCCGGTAGTTGTCTCATGCATTTTAAATAAAATTCTTAACTGTTCCAATGCGTATCAACCCTTTTTGCCTAATGCAGCAACAATAGCTTTTACTGATGTATGATCCGATTTTAATGAACTCATAATTAATGAATTGGTTTAGCTTTTTATCTAATTGCTGACATTGTAGAAAGCAAAGTCTGTATCTTTAACCTTGCCTTTGCTGATGACCCTCTTATGTGCAAGATAAGAAGAAATAACTTGTCTGTTTTGTTTAATACCAAAACTGCACTATACTAGTGAACATTATTTTAGGGAAAATCATCCATGTTGAATGTACACTATTGAATTTTACATTGAATTGTTAAATATGTATGTGCTTTATAGACCTGTATTTAGCTTAAGAATGCTTTTGACAGTGTCAACAACAGACCACTACAGCAGCTTTGCCTCAAGTTTTTCAGAATAATTTCTACCCAAGATACGGTGGTCACACTTGATTGTAATGTTCATTCTTTGACGTCAAACACATAAAGCTATGTGTTATGGTGGATGTGAAGGCCATCAATCTAAATTGTGTTGATCCATATGGTTTAGGCAGACTCTTTGTACACGTTTTGTTGGGGGGGTTGTCTCATATTTTTTACTAAGTGACTTTAGACATAGGATTTCAAACTACTTGAAAATCATTTCAGCACTGTAAGCCCGGATAAGTTTAATTTATTTAAAAAGATTGAGGAAACCAGTTGCCCTAAAAAAATGAAGTAATGTTTAATAAAAACTTGAGTGCATTTAACTTAATGTTTGAAAGGCTAAAATTGTTATTTTAAGTTTAATACACTAAATGCCAAGTTGATTTCACAATCTCTTATAATATCAGTTAAATTGTCATATGAACTATACACTTACTATTTTAAGATAAAGTGACCTAACCTTTGAATTTATTGAATGTGCTAAGCTCGAACATTTAAATTAAGACAAATACACAATACAACAAAGGTCTTTATTTTAATGTTTTAATAGAAAAAAGCATGAAGTTTTTGGTTTGAGCCCTCTGCTTTAACTACTTAGGGAGCACCATACCGGCACCAGGAGAGTATAGAAAAAAAACTGGTTCACAAGTCCAAACAATCACAGTTCACAAGTCCTAATTCTAGGTTATATATACATGTTATATATCTACAGAAAGCTTAGACACTCAGGAATGTAGCAAATGTCACCATTCTACAGTAGCTATAACAGAAATAATAATTTCCCCTCATAATGTAAGCTACGTGCCTTGTACACATATGCCTCAAATTAAATGGAATGTCAAACTAGAAACAAGGCTAACACCGTCATTTATTGGGTTATATATACATGTCTTATATGTCCTTAAAGCTTAGAATATTGTAATTCTAGCAAATATCTCGGTTTTAGTGTAGCTATAAATTTCACAATGTTACGACTACTTAATGTCAGCTACGCGTATTGAAAAAGAAAGTTTTTGTTTTCACTTCATAGTAAATACATTAAGGAAAAAAATCAAAGCTCACAAATGCAATATTTAAGTTATAAAAACATGTCTCATATGTCCTTAAAGCATAGAATGTTGGGGTTCTAGCAAATATCTCGGTTTTAAAATAACTATGAAAACGAGATAATTATTAGTCATAATGTGACGTAAACAGCCAGTACCAAAAGCTGTTAGCTTGTTTACTCAACTAGCCGTTTTGTACCTAAAGTTAAATCGAATGGCAAAAGGAAAACACGGCTAGCACCCTCATTTTTTAGGTTATATATTCAAGTCTTTCATCTCCTTAAACCTTAGAATGTTGGGGTTCTAGTAGAAATCTCGGTTTTAGTGTAGCTGTAAAATTCACAACGTTATGGCTGCAAGTTTCAACTACATATATCGCAAACAGAAATGTTTTTTTCTTCAAAAAAAATATTTAAATGCCAACCAGAAACACAACTACCACGCTCATTTTTTAGGATATATATAAAAGTCTTATATGTTTTTAAAGCTTAGAATCTTGGGATTCTAGCACATATCTCGGTTTTAGTGTAGCTATAAAATTCACAACATTAGACTACTTAATGTCAGGTACGCGTCTTGAAAACAATTACATTTTACTTAGGAAATACAGGTTAGCACACGTCATTTATGTTAACCTTTTAGTACAAAATATTTTACTTACGGTCATAAAAGTCTTCTTTTTGGTCATCAAAGGGTCCCAGTAAGGACTTAAAGCATATTTTCCCAGGTAAAATCCATCTTGAATGTAAAAATTGCATTTTCGTACCGAACTGTTAAATGAAAAAAACCTAGTGTATTTTCCCTGCACTTCTGAACAAAAGACGGATGTGAAAAGTGTCCAAAAGCTTAGCAATTTCGGCATATACGTCATCCTTATGAAACAGAGATCTTAAAAATGTGCAAGATTAACTGAAGACTGAGAGAGATAATTTAAGAAAGAAATGTGTTGTTCGTCTCAGGACCTGGATGTAAACGTCATCACGGTGCATTTAAAAAAAAAAAATAGTTTCACAAACAAAGCTATAGCTCATTGGCTGTTTACTCAATCACTACAAAATGTTAGACTTATGTGGCCAGCCCCTTAACAACATGATTTGAATTGGATCCAGTATCCTATCTTAATATATAGCTTTGTAGGGTTCTTTCAAAGAGGATGTAGACAAATAAAAACAGAAAATAATTATACATTTTCTTTATTTCATCTTGTGCCATATTCACTGTGTATATTTGTTTAGAATGAATTTTACATATCCAAAAAGTCTTTCCTTTAAAAAAAATATCAACCATATGTTTGTACTTGCCTCAGGTCCAGTGTAACAAGAGTTTAACTTTGGGTATGTTTTTTTAGGCATAATTTGACAATTAGGGGGTGAGCCTTAAGAGGTTAACAACCTTGAATGATCAGCCTGAAACTGTGGCACAATGTGCCATTGTCCTAAACATTAAGTCTAGCACCATCGTGCCTCTAGTCTGACAAAAACACTTCAAACACTCCTAAAGCATGTGTGAGCTACATCATTATCACAACAAACCCCATTTACATGACTAAACAGGACTGAAATATCAACTCTATATATCTTAAATTCAAAATGCACCAAGATATCTACCTTTTAGTTGGTAATGAAACTAAAATTTCCAACTAATTTCAAATGAAATCCTATAATCTCTCAAAAATCAGCAAATATCATTGGACACAAAATGATCCCAAAACCGTACACAACAGTAAACATATTTTTTTAACATTACAAACTTGGGGGAAATAAATCGAGAGCAGTAGTAGAGTCATTTTTAACCCTGTTGTCACATCCAGCCCAGGATGGGCTGTGATACAGACTCCTTTCAGTTAGTTTAATTTCTCTTGTGTATATGTCTCCCCCCGCTTTCAGTGTGTACACGGTGGTTTAGTTAGTTTGGTTATTTCCTCATGTGTCCTCAGTGTTACTGCCCTATGTTTGTTGTTTAGAGTTCTGGTTACCTTCCCCTGTGTGATGTTTGCCTCCCTCTTGTGCCTCTGTTGTGTATTGCATGTTGTCCTTGTTATGTGTAGGTGACATCATTGTCTTTGGTGCAGGTGATTTCCATTGTCTCTCGTTAGTCGTTTTATTTAGGTTGAGTGTTTGGTTTGGTTCACTGTCGTTCAATGTTATATGTCGCGGGTTCCTGTGTGTTTGTTGTTTAGTCAGTATATGCTTTGCTTTCGCCCCACGAGGCAGTCTTTGTTTGTTCTGGAGTCCTTTGGAAATAAATATACTTGGATTATTGGCATTCCTTCGCGCCTGTCTCATCATCTCCACACACCTACTGGGGAACCGTGACAGAATGAACGACCTTCTAAACTATGAGACAGCAAAGGAGTTCCCGCAAACCCCAGGGAGAGCTTTCCTCTCCCCCCCAGAGTGGGATATGTCAGCTGACATCTCCGATGGATTACTCTGCAAAGGATGGAGCAGGCATGGGCTATGGGCTGCTTCCCTGAGGATGTATGTTACGACTCCGAGGGAGTAGCCTATTGCCGTCGTAGCTGGCCAGAGGAGGAGGCCTTTGACGGCAGCAAGGAGGAGGCTGAAGACCGGGACTACGTGGAGGACGAGTGGGAGATACCCCCCGAGTGGATAGGAAAGGCTATCCGGAGGACTCCACCACCGCAAACTCCACAGCAGCCCCGGATGGCCTCTATTCCTCCCGGTAGGGTTTCCTACTCCCCCGTAGGCTACACTGCTAGCTCTCACATGTTAAAGACAAGCTCATAGGTTCAGGGCAGTGGTCAGCAGTCCAGGGCCCCCCGTCTGAGTGCTTGGTCCCTTAGCATGCAAGCTAGCACCCTTACCTCTCCTAGCGGTCAGGCTAGTTTCTGTAGCTCCACTAACTCTCAGGTTCAGGGCAGGTGTCCGCCACCCAGGGCCCCCCGTCTGAGTACTAGTTCCTCTAGCGGAATGGCTAGCTACCCTAGCACACAGGCTAGTACTTCCTCTGGCTGTCAGGCCGGCTATTCCAGTAGCTCTCAGGCTACTTCTCTCACTAGCGTCCAGGCTAGCTCTCTCAGTCCCCCAGTTAGCTTCCCCAACCTTCCTAGCTCTCAGGTCCAGGAATGAGGTCCACAGATTAGGGCCCCCCGTCTGAGTGCTAGCCCCCAGGGTGAGCACGTGAGCTGTCAGGCCAGCACAGGTCTTAGCGCCCTAGGCCCCACTAGCTCCCAGGCTAAAGCCCCTAGGGCCTACCTCCCCGAGATGGCCGACCTCCCCGGTTATGAGAGCGAGGAGGAGGAGATTGGTTTGGTTCACTGTCGTTCAATGTTCTATGACGCGGGTTCCTGTGTGTTTGTTGTTTAGTCAGTATATGATTTGCTTTCGCCCCACGAGACAGTGTTTGTTTGTTCTGGAGTCCTTTTGAAATAAATATACTTGGATTATTGGCATTCCTTCGCACCTGTCTCATTCATCTCCACACACCTACTGGGGAACCGTGACACCTGTTTTATGCTTCTAGCTGATTTTTCAAACTTTGAATTTTGGGTACCAGCTCACTTCTACCCACTTTGAGCATTACTTGCTGAAAAAAATTAAGAGTGTGTTTCATGTACTTGGGGTAGTCCAGGTGCAGGGCATACATCAGTCCAAAATGGACACAAAAGGCCTGAGGTAGGTTGGCTCAATGGTCAGCAAGATAGTGGTCACAAGAGTAAACACATATCTTGCTAAGGATCCTGTAGTTATCAAATAATTTCCAGAAATTCCCCACAATGTTTAGTACAAGAGGACAAAAGGAGAGGAAAATGGAGAGGACAGAAAAGACAATAAGGAAATGAAGATAGGAAAGTAGCAGATTGAGGAAGGGAGATGAGATGGAAAGAAAAAGATAGAGCAGAAAATAAAGTCTGACATAAAAGCTTAGCCAAAAGCTGGCCGGTCAGCCCTGTCTTCTTCCTAAAGAGGTCCATCAGCCTCGGAGAGAAACGGTCAAGTTCATCAAAGAAATTATCTTGCACTTTTCCCCTCCACGCTGGTGAACTTGTAGAAAACCTGAAACAAAACATCAAAAAGCAAAAAAATCAAGAATCTATGGAAAAATGTATTCAACATTACATCAACACTTACGTCTTTTTAGTTAACACTCAACAGTAATACATACCTGGCTTTCTCTGAAAAGCGCTGGCAAACGATGTAACATCTGGCTAATGGCAGGCTTTTTTTCGACAACTTCTTTTCTTCGAAGAGCAAACAAATTGTTCTAGCTGTGCGCCGTAGAGGATGGTCGCATGGACAATGGCTCTGTTCAATCTACCCAGATTTTGGCTTATTACTGTTTTGTTAGTTTTTATTTCTGTACATTCTGCACTGTCGCTCATACAGTATGATCGACTAGCACTTTTGGACATACGCAATTCACTGGATACACGTTATTTTTCCACTTACCGGAATGATTGCTGTGACCCCACTTTCCATCCCTCGACATGTCTACTCATACGCAGGCGGCGAAGAAGGAAGAAGAGAGGCAAACGTGCCGGAATTCTGTGCAGATCTCGGACGAGATACTGCAATCCACCGCTACCGAGCATTTTACTTGCAAATGTTCAATCACTGGACAATAAAATGGACGAACTTCACGCTCGGATTAACTTCCAGCGGGACATTGCTAACTGCTGCTTGCTAGCGTTCACTGAGACCTGGCTGGATCCCA
>JACXGM010037618.1:0-11053 GCA_016801145.1 Umbra pygmaea
TTCTCTGGGTGAAAATGCCTGGTTGATGGCAGAGGTCAGAGGAGAATGGCCAGACTGGTTCGAGCTGATAGAAAGTGGCATTCAGATGGTAGGGTCAAAAGTTTGTTGGCACACTTTTAGCACCTTAGTAATTTCGCATTATTGAAATGCCACAGCCTACTTGAGTATTATGGCTGACAATGTCCATCCCTTTGGTACAGCACAGTGTACCAATCTTCTAATGGCTACTTCCACCAGGATAACATGCCATGTCACAAAGCTCACATCATCTCAAACTGGTTTCTTGAACATGACAATGAGTTCACTGTACTCAAATGGCCTCCACAGTCACCAGATCTCAATCCAATCAAACACTTTGGGATGTGGTGGAATGGGAGATTCACATCATGGACGTGTAGTCAACAAATCTGCAGCAATTGCCTGATGCAATAATGTTAATATGGAACAAAATCTCAGAGGAATATTTCCAGCACCTTATTAAATCTAGGCCACAAAGTATTAGGTAGCTCTGAAGGAAAAGGGGGTCCAACCTGGTACTAGCAATGTGTTTAAAGGACACAGCGGTCGACCAACGCAAAATGAATCTAGGGGTTAATAACACATGGGTACCGAGTCAACTGTTGTCTGCGATATGTTTTAATGCTAATGAAATGTGCCCAGTTTTAGTGCGAACTGATAATTACCTTTATAAAGCTAGTTGTCAGGGCATGGATGAAGTAAAAATAAATTGCTATTTTATACAGCTAACAAGTCTCAAAATAGCAACACACTTCACAGTAGCATAATGAGGGTCCCTACATGCAAACCGAAGCATTAAGAACTTTGAAAGTATTCAGACAGTTTATTAAAATGATAGTTTAAAGGACAGTACCATTCGCGAATACAGGCAGGAATTGTCTTTTAAGTAATTGTTCTTAGTCAACCTGCCTGGTTAAATAAAGGTGTACCTAATGAGGTGGCTGGTGAGAGTAAATACCTGCGTTAATAGTGAAATATTTGATGTTACAAATGACCTAAAACGTATGATATTATGTGAATTTTGTTTTTGAAACCCAATTGTTATTATTGCAATTCTTCAGTTTCCATGCTGAAAATAAATTTTACATCCTATATAAATAGAACAACTATTTCAGTAGCTGGTGCAACAACAACAAAAAATCATTGATTAGTTTAGATTTTGTTTTAATTATATTTGTATTGCATAAGATAAATTAATCACTATACATGCAAAAACACAGATATTAAACACATTTCTAAATATCAACCAGTGAACATGCTGGGAACCATCGTTTGTCACATCCTCATTGCAGTGCAGAAATCAATGTCCCATGTAAATCACCTTGTTTATAAACGCAGAGAAATACACTCTGTAAAGCTTTTATTAGCTGGTCAATGAATGAGAAGGTAGTTCCGTTCTCACGGCACAGAATTCTAATAATAGTACCTTCAAACATTTTGCTTTAAAATTTTTGTCATGTATGTAAAGTTGAACTTCAATTGTTGAAATGAACAGGAATTCTCCAAGTCATTCTGAATCATCATACCTGGTGAGGAATGAGCCCGTTACCTGGTGAGGAGTGAACCTTTTCGGTGTTAAGCCGTGATGCTTGGTGTACCTCCGTGTTCACTTCCTCCCCTTGTTCTCTCAGGATGAATGTGGGCGTGGCTCACAGTGAGGTGAATCCAAACACACGGGTGATGAACAGTAGAGGGATCTGGTTGGCCTACCTACTGCTGGTGACTGTCCTTCACATTGTCCTGTTAAGCATTCCTGTTCTCACTGTGCCTCTCGTCTGGACCCTCACCAATGTAATCCATAATCTGGTCAGCCAAATTAATCTTTATTTTCTTATTATCGTTGCTTCGTTACCTTATTTAAGATATAACTCTTGCCTAACTATAAAGATCTCAGGATTGGATTAGATGTAATCTCTCTTTTAAAACACATTACTGAGTTGCTATTAAAGCTCAGCATATAAAGGAATTCATACTGTGTTTGATTATGATGCTATTTATGCATGCGTCAGCAACAATATTGAAACATTTGAGTGCAGTGCTTCCAGAAAGTATTCACAGCGCTTTACTTTTTCCACATTTTGTTATGTTACACCCTTATACCGAATTTGATTATTTCCCTTAAGTCTAACAATACCCCATAATGACAATGTGAAAGAAGAGTGTTTGAAATCTTAGCAAATTTATTAAAGATAAAAACAAAAAAAGCACATGTACATACAGTCGTATGCAAAGGTTTAGGCACCCCTGACAAATTCCATGATTTTCATTTATAAATAATTGGGTGTCTTTCAAATAACTAAAGGACACAGTAATATTTCAGTAGTGAAATGAGGTTTATTGGATAAACAGAAAATGTGCAATATGTAACAAAATGAAATTAGACAGGTGCATAAATTTTGGCACCCCAACAGAAATATCACATCAATATTTATTTGAGCCTCCTCAAGATTATTTAGCAGGAATAACAGCCTCTAGATGCTTCCTATAGCCTGGATTCTGGATGAATGTATTTTGAAAAACATCTCCATTTCAGTTAGGTTTGATGGTTGCCGAGCACAGACAGCCCGCTTCAAATCACCCCACAGATATTCAGGTCTGGGGACTGGGATGGCCATTCCAGAACATTGTACTTGTTCCTCTGCATAAATGCCAGAGTAGATTTTGAGCAGTGTTTTGGGTTGTTGTCTTGTTGACATATCCAGCCCCGGCATAACTTCAACTTTGTGACTGATTCCTCTACGTTATTCTCCAGTATCTGTTGATATTGAGTGCAATCCATGCAATCCTCAACTTTGAAAAGATTCCCAGTACCGGCACTGGTCACACAACCTCCACCAAATTTTACTGTGGGTAGCAAGAGTTTGTCTTGGGATGCTGTGTTCTTTTGCCACCATGCATAATGCCCCTTATTATGACCAGATAATCCATCTTTATTTCATCAGTCCACAGCACCTGCTTCCAAAATTAGGCTGGCTTGCCCAAATGTGCATTTGCATACGTCAAACGACTCTGTTTGTGGCATGTGTGCCGGAAAGGCTTCTTCCACATCACTCTCCCAGACAGCTTCTCCTTGTGTAAAGTGTGCTGAATTGTTTAACAATGCACAGTGACACCTTCTGCAGCAAGATGATGTTGTAGGTCTTTGGAGGTGATCTGTGGGCTGTTTTGGACCGTTCTCACCATCCTTCACCTTTGCCTCTCCAATATTTTACTTGACCTGCCACTGCTGGCCTTAACAAGAACTGTGCCTGTGGTCTTCCATTTCCTCACTATGTTCCTCACAGTAAACACTGACAGCTTAAAGAGAAACTTGCATGTTGGACACCTCAATATAGAATAATGTACAGTAATGAAAAACAACTAGACTGGAGAAATAGATAACTGCCAAGAGAAAATTGTAATTAACAATAACATCTGCATCTATAAATCACAGATCAGAAGTGACGTAACATGAGGTAATCTGTCAAATTCATGCTCAAATTACGAATGAAAACGAAAGTGAAACTAAGCTGCTACGATTATGGCTACTGTAAAACTTTCTCTATATCTCACGCTGTCTCTCACCACTGCTCTAACTACATCGACAAACGCAATGAGAAAGCAAATTGCAGCTCGTATTTGCCTCTGCCTACGTCATATGACACGTTGCTAGCCGGGCGGAGCCTGGCTTATTATGGGCACATTTTCATCAAAATCCTGCTTTATGTTTTGTGTAACATAGAAAATCTTATATATGTGTTTTTAAAAAAACCCTCCCGAAGAAATTCACTATTTATTCAGTTATCAATTCAACCTGCAAGTTGCTCTTTACCTCTGCGATAGTCTTTTGTAGCCTTCCCCTAAACCATAATGTTGAACAATCTTTGTTTTCAGGTCATTTGAGAGTTGTTTTGTGGCCCCAATGTTGCCACTCTTCAGAGGAGAGTCAAAGAGAACAACAACTTGCAATTGGCCACCTTAAATACCTTTTCTCATGATTGGATGCACCTGTCTATGAAGTTCAAGGCTTAATGAGCTCACCAAACCAATTGTGTGTTCCAATTAATCAATGCTAGGTAGTTACAGGTATTCAAATCAATAAAATGACAAGGGTGCCCACATTTAATCACCTGTCTAATTTCATTTTGATGCATATTGCACATTTTCTGTTAATCCAATGAACCTCATTTCACTACCAAAATATGACTGTGTCCTTCAGTTATTTGATGGATCAAAATGAAATTGCTGATCCAAACACCCAATTATTTATAAATGAATATCATGGAAATTGTCAGGGGTGCCTACATTTTTGCATGAGACTGTAAGTTTTCACAGCCTTTGCCATGACACTCAAAATTAAGCTCAGGGGCATCCTTTTTCCACTGATCATCCTTGAGATGTTTCCACAACCTGATTCGAGGCCACCTGTGATAAATTCAGGTGATTGGACATGATTTGGAAAGGCACACACGTGTCTATATAAGGTCCCACCTGTTAACAGTGCATGTCAGAGCACAAACCAAGCCATGAAGTCCAATGAATTGTCTGTAGACCTCTGAGACAGGATTGTATCAAGGCACAAATCTGGGGAAGGGTACAGAAAAATATCTGCAGCATTGAATGTCCTAATGAGCACAGTGGCCTCCATCATCCATAAATGGAAGAAGTTTGAAACCACCAGGACTCTTCCTAGATAGAGTTGGCTGCCTGGCCAAACTGAGCATTCGGGTAAGAAGGGCCTTAGTCAGGGAGGTGACCAAGAACTCGATGGTCACTCAGAGCTCCAGCGTTTCTCTGTGGAGAGATGAGAACCTTCCAGAAGAACAACCATCTCTGCAGCACTCCACTAATCAGGCCTGTATGGTAGAATGGCCAGACGGAAGCCACACCTCATTAAAAGGCACATGCCTGGAGTTTGCCAAAAGGAACCTGAAGGACTCCCAGACCATGAAAAACTAAATTCTCTGGTCTGATGAAACAAAGATTGAACTCTATGGCCTGAATGGCAAGCATCATGTCTGTAGGAAACCAGGCACTGCTCATCATCTGGCCAATACCATCCTTACAGTGAAGCATGGCATTGGGCATGCTGTGGGCATATTTTTCAGCAACAGGAACTGGAAGACCAGTCAGGATTAAGGGAAAGATGAATGCAGCAATGTACAGAGATCTTATCTAAAACCTGCTCCAGAGCGCTCTGGACCTCAGACTGGGGTGAAGGTACATCTTCCAACAGGACAACAACCCTAAGCACACAGCCAAGATAACAAAGGAGTGGCTACAGGACAACTCTTTGAATGTCCTTGAGTGGCCCAGGCAGAACCCGATTGAACATCTCTGGAAGATCTGAAAATGGCTCTGCACCGACACTTCCCATCCAAACTGATGGAGCTTGAGAGGTCCTGCAAAGAAGAATGGGAGAAACTTCGCAAAAATAGGTGTGCCAAGCTTGTAGCATCATACTCAAAAAGACTTGAGGCTGTAATTGTTGCCAAAGGTGCTTCAACAAAGTATTGAGCAGAGGCTGTGACCAGGGGCGTCGGACTGGGGGTAAAACCAAAACTGATTACCAGGGCCCAAAGGGAAGAGAGGGCCTTTGAAAAGTCTGGAATATATTGGGGTTGAAGAACATGGGGGCCCATCAGGACTCCCTATGCATAGGGCCCAGGACCTTGTGCTACACCGCTGGCTGTGACTAGTTACTATGTGTATGTGCTGTTTTCTTTTTTCTTTTTAGTAAATTTAACAAGATTTCAAACACACTTCTTTAACATTGTCATTATGGGGTATTGTTTGTAGAATATCGAGTTAAATAATGAATTTCATCCCGGGTGGGAAATTAACTTTTCCCAATCTACCAGCCACTCTGGCGGGTGAATTGTACAACATATGATACGTTTTTGTTTTTTATTAGGCTACTTTAAACATTACTTGTTTCGGATTGGAGATAAATCCGTTTGACAAAAATGCGGAAGCTTACTCATTAACAAAGACAGATGCACTTCTGTCGAGGTGCATATTTGATTGGTTTTCGCGGAGCTAGTCAGTGAGAACTCCAGCTTTAGCTGCGGTACCATAAACATAGTGCGGTATAGAAGAAAAACAAATCAATTTAGTTCCCAGTATTAAGCCCGAGTAGGCTAGATTAAGTCAATATAGACAATGTCAAAGACAAAACGTGTATAATTACAGATATGGGGAAGTTGATGTGATTATGAGAAGATTTTATGTTATCGAAAAAAGAAAATCACACATACAGCACGGAATTCTAAACGCTCATTGGATGATTCAGCTGTCAATCAAATCACTTGTTTAGTCTGCGATAATGATTGGATTCTGATTAACGCCGCTCTCGTTTTCCCAGAGACATTTACATGCGCAATGTCCAACTTCTAAACTGTAACTTAGTTTATTAACAGCGGATTCTAATTCAAGTATCTTACATCTCCATAATATGGTTTCTTATTATATTTAATGTTGTAAGATGTTTCGTTTCATTATTGATTATTGAAGAAGTACTTGCAACTTTGATGGGTGATTATTGGGGGTCAGATGGCTCAGTGGTTAGGGAGTCGGACTAGTAGTCATGAGGTTGCTGTGCCAAATGTTGTTGTCTTTGGGCAAGGCACTTCACCCTAAATTGCTCCAGGAAGAATTCCCCTGTGCTTAATGTACTGTAAATCACTCTGGATAAGACTGTCTGCTAAATGACTAAAATGTAAATAATTTAACCAATGCTTCAATATTCTTATTAGTAATCCCAGATGTTTTCCAAACAGATTATTAGAAAATGAATTTACAAAAGTGTAAATATTGTGGCGTTCATCAGGTGTTACAACAGCAAAGTTTTACACCTCTCAAAGTTGATACTGCCTACTGTTGCATGAGTGATTTAAAAGTAGCTGACTAAAATATGGTAGTAGGACATACAATTAGCAAACAGATTAGCACACCTTTGTCAATCATCTAAAAATTATTCATCTCAGACTTGTCTTCACTAAATGTCCCTTTATTAATTGACCTATATTAATAACACATGTATTCATAGTGAATTTAATGTATTGAAGCAATAAAGAATATACTAGTGTGTTTTATGTATTTGAATTTGTGAAAAAGTGTCTGGTAATATTTTGGCATGGCTGGTGGACAAAAAAGTTAATTTCCCACCCTGATTTCATCCTTTTCAGAATAAGGGTGTAACAACAAAATGTAGAAAAAGTGTTGTGAACACTTTCCGGATGCACTGTACAACCCATTTTTGTTTTTCAGATTTATTTTCATGCGCCTTTCGTACTCATCACCATTTCAAAATAAAAACATAGTTCATCTAATGGTTTTACTTGACCAGTAAAAGCTACCAGTTCCAAATGTAAGCATATTTGATACTGCCAGACTGATATCTGTGCGGTGTTTCAATGTAAGCACATGGTTTCCTGCGGCAATGAGGCTACAGAAATCTATGCTTTTGTTGTGACATTGTAAATATTGTGTGTATGATGCTCTGACAGTGTTGCTTATGTGTTATCTATCCTCCACAGGTGATGTACTTGTTTCTGCACACAGTAAAAGGCACTCCTTTTGAGACGCCAGACCAGGGCAAAGCTCGTTTACTCACACACTGGGAACAGATGGACTATGGCCTCCAGTTCACGTCCTCACGCAAATTCCTCACCATCTCACCAATCGTGCTGTAAGACTGTAAATGTGTGCATACTAGGACACAAAATATTTGTTATTTTCCTCTGGGTTTGCAATGAAGAATAAATGTAGAAGAGGAACATTTTGCAGCCTCGTGGAGAGAGTGGGGATCTTTCCAATAAAAATTTAATAGGAGAACTTTCTGTTTTTTCCCCCCAGGTATATTCTTGCCAGTTTCTACACCAAATATGATGCCACACATTTCTTGGTCAATACAGGCTCCCTTCTCAGTGTCCTTCTGCCAAAGCTGCCCCTTTTCCACGGAGTACGTATATTCGGGATAAATAGATACTGACGAAAATGGACGACATCAGTTTTATATTCTATTTATGTGTACTTCATGTTGACAGTCCAGAGGTGGAATGAAGACATGTTTGGTAAGCTGATTGAAGGACATAGTTTTTATTGCACACTTCATATTTCCTCTGTGACAAAGGATCTTAAGATTCACGCAATATCAAGCTATACGAGTGGCCTCTACTTTCTTTCTCTGGATGTATTTTCATTATCTGACATTCATATACTTTTGCAATATGCATGTATATTTGGTCAGATTACATGTTTCGAATAATTTTCTAGAAAGAACTATAATGTGAAGTTATTCACTTTAATACCTGAGTCTTATAGAATTTTCTGTATAGAGGATGTCCACACATTGCAATTCATGATTACCGGTACATATTTTGTCTGTTTGCTGTGCCTTAAGGTTTTCATGTGGTTCCTTCTTTGTTTCCAATCAATTTGGTGAATTTAATCATTCCACTTTTACTTTTATTCAAGATTAATTTCTGTTCTCAAAATGTACCTTGCCTAATAATTATAAATATATTCTTAAAAACACCAGACAAAGTATAAATGTTTTTTATTTCTGTGTGGAAATCCAAGGTTGCATTTTGAACCCACAAACACAGTTAAATCATTACATTGACTCTTATCTCGTTAATTTTCCTCGGATGCTAAGAACAGGAAATCCTCAGGGGAGTTGGTAAGGAAAAACCACAGCCCAGCAAGCAGGATAGCAGCATGGGGTTGGAGAAGGGGGTATTACCTGTGTGGGAGCAGCTTTGGGGATACTGGGGAACTCCACACACTTTACATGAGGCCTGTGTGAGGGGGCTATACCAATTCATTTGATAAGAAGATAGGCCCGAGGGATTCCCCTCGTTTCCGCCTCAGTATGACCATGTTTGCATTGGAGTAATGAGGTGTCTTCTAGTGAGGTAGTGTTGTTGCCCTCCTTTTGGGGAAGTGGAGTAAGGGGAAATGGTTCCTGGGTTGTGATTTGACTAAGCTGTTGAACGGGCCTATTTGTTCAGCTGGGTAGCACATGCAAATTATACGATCAGCTGTCAGACGGCACTGTCATACATGGGGTTGCCTGACCTGCTTCTCCTGAATGCAAATTACATTAGGGTCATCTTTCGAGTTAAAGTTTGACGACAAACAATTTACACCGTGTGACTTGTATATTGCAGCTAACATTATTACGTAACCTAAAACCTGGTAATGAAGACTGATGCAGGTGTTTGTTGTTGCTTAGTAACTGGGCTTAGTTTGTCTATCGTATGAATGTTTGAATATCAGGGCTATTATCAAGTAGCATCACATTGAATGAATTACAAACACGAAACAGAAAGTAATTGATTGCATAAGGTTTCGCCCCTTTGCTATGACACATTGAAAAAGCTGTCGTTATGGTCGGACTGGCAATCTGGGGATTTCCTGAACGGCCGATCAAATTAATGGCCACAGTGGCCGCCGCACCATGCAAAAAACACTTGAACAGTGCCTTGTCTGTCAAGGGCAGTACTTTGCAAAAAATGTCAAAGCCCTCCTAGGTTCAGCCCAAGTGTCTTGCTCGTGTGTGGGCGTGTTTGTGAGGGTGCTTGATTCAGAACAGTATGTACAATTTTACAGACCCTGATTTGTCGATTTGATCTTCGAGTGACAGTGCAGAATGTTTACAGTCCAGGCACGTCAAACCAAGGCGCATTTAGCTCTTTCTACCTTATTATTCTTCTCCAAAGAAATAGAGAGGAGACGAGGAGAAAAGGATGGTGCGGAAAAAATAAGGGAGAAGAAACAACATGCACTCCAAGCTAATCCTCCAAATGTAAAAAAGAAAATATCCAATTGATATTGTTTTCAATTTAGAAACGTGTACATTTGGTAGCTATTACTGTTAGCCAATTAAGGTTAGGTTCATAATGTGGGACAGAAGACTTACTGTAGTGTGTAAATGTATATCTAAATAAAATGTATATTATAAATAAGAGACCACTGCAAAATCATCAGTGATGCTGGTTTTACTCTTGATAGTTATGTGTTTGGGTAAAATGAATATTTTTGTTTTATTCCATAAACTACAACATTTCTCCCAAATGCCTTTTTATTTTGCAGAAAATGAAAACTGCCAAAAATAACAATATTGCAGTGTTGTCAAACCTTGAATGGTGCAAAAAATAAGTTCTAATTTATTTTTAAACCACACAAAATATATTATATTATACTTGTGTTAACTTAGGAAGAGTTTAGAAATCAATATTTGGTGGAAAGATTATTGTATAATAATAATAATTGGCTTTCGTGCGTCTTGGTATGCTCTCCACCAGTCTTTCACATTGATGTTAGGTGACTTATGGAACTACTGGTGCAAATATTAAAGCAGCCTGGCTTTGTTCATAGCTTGTGACCCTATATCTCCCTATAATTTCTTCCAGACCTGTATGCACGACTTGGCTTTAAATAATAAATCTGAAACAGTCTTTATTTTTCTGTTCTGCATATGAAAGCAGCCACAGGTGACTCTGGAATAGGGAGACAGAGATGGTAGCTCCCATGATGGTGGTGTTAGAGACCAGGTCAGAGACTGGCAGGTGCCGCAAGGCAACTGTGCACAATAGAATATACGTTAACAGGGTTATTATATGCTAATAAGTTTATTCAATTGATTTAGAGTTTTTATTATTTTTACGTAAACTGATCATTGTTCTTTTGCAAGATCTAAAAGCAGTTTTTACAGCGTTTTTAAGATGGTCACCTGAAAGAGAAATTAGAAAATGGCACCATTAAATACTGTACTATTGAATCAAATCTTGTTAGCAGCCAATGATAGCCCTGCATCATTGTTCAGTATCATATAGTGGATGGTTTGTTAAGTTGTATTTGGGACACGGGTCATGGGCCGGTCTGCATTTGAAAGTCCTGCGATGTTTTTAAGTCCCAGTCTGACTCGGGTTGTGATTCAAACCAATGGTCTTCAGAAGTCAAAATTACTAGAATGGATTCCACCTGCGTGCAATTAAGGGAATTTGCATGGTATCAGATGAAATATACCCGTCTATGAAAGATCCCACCG
>JACXGM010037619.1:0-11053 GCA_016801145.1 Umbra pygmaea
TCCTACTAAGATAGTGGTTAGAGAGAATGGGCTAGGACTGAGTTTCCTTGGAGATTTAACAATACTGACTCAAGTGACTCAAGTAACTCGCACAACCCAGATCAGTTTAGTGAGTGACTCAGAATAACCTGAATCCTTAAAATGAATTGAGTTTGCCAGGCCTAGTCCAGGGTAGGAAAGCCAACCGCTCCCCTGGCTAGTCCTAACAGTGCGACCATAGGAATCTCCCCACTTCCTAGTTCACACACTCCACCTGCCCATTGGCCTCTGGATGGATCCTAGAGGTGAGACTTACCATGACCCCCAACCTCTCCATAAAGGCTTTCCGCACTCGAGAGGTGAATATACTCCGGGATGCCAGAGTGCCGGAAGACATGGATGAACAGGGCTTCCATGGTCTGCAGGGCATTGGGGTTACTAGGCAGTGGTAGGAGATGGCAATCCTTGGAGAACTTGTCTACAATGACCAAGATGGTGGTGCACCACTCGAAGTTGGGAATGTCTGTCCAAAAGTTTAATGATGGTGCGGTCATGGCCGTTGTTTAACCGAAATAGGCATTAAAGGTTCCATGTGTAATAGTTCTGAGGATCTATTGACAGAAATACAATATAAGATCCATAACTATGTTTTCAGTGGTGTGTAAAGACCTCACATAATGAAGCATTATGTTTTTATTACCTTAGAATGAGCCATTTATATCTACATAACCACGGGCACCCGCTTCTATGGAGGTCACTGTATTTTGTCATCATGTTTCTACTGTAGCCCTTAGCGAACAAACAGTGCTACAGAGCGCGTTTCGTCGCAACCTTGAAAGAGAAGCAGCCGAAAAAGAAGCAGCAGCAGAAGTTGTACGTTTCTAACTATTAGGTAATAGTAGAAGCTCTCTTTTATTAGAAGTGGAATTTTGGACAATTGGAAGGCTCTAATGAGGGGAAAAAATGTCAAAGACATGCAGAAGTTGCCTGTTTTCTGCTGGACAGGTAAGTTTTCGAACTTTAGCAATGCAATTGAAAACAGTTGTTTGACAATGTTAGCTTTGTAGAAGCTAGCCATAGTCACCGTGTAAAGTGACTTTTCCCTATATTTTTCCACCCCTCAGTGGTGTAAAATATATAGTTGGATTGTTGCATCTAACTTAGTTATTCTCCCTCGCTATCTTATGGCTTTGCTATGTGGGGAGAAATAAGATGGTTACACGTTTGTCAGTCTATCAGCTGATTAGTACTATTGACCGCAAAACACTAGCCTACAGTATAACAGATCATATTAGCCAGCGAAACCTTTACTACTGTGTTTGAAAAAATATGTAGGTGGATTGTTTCATGTGGTTCTTCTTCGCTGTGTAATGGCTTTGCTATGTGGGTATATGGGCTGGTTACGTTTGTGAGACAATCAGCTGATTAGTACTATTGACAGCAAAACAGTAACTTTAGCCTACACCCTACAGCATAACAAAAATATTTGCCATTAAAACCTTTACTACTGTGTTAGAAAAAATATGTAGTTGGATTGTTTCAAGTGGTTCTCCTCTACCGCCGTGTTATGGCTTTGTTATGAAGGGAGAAATGTGCTGGCCATGTTCGTGAGACAAACAGCTGATTAGTACTATTGACAGCAATAAAGTAACGTTTGCTGTAAGCTCATTTTAGCCAACTAAACTTTTAGTAAACTGTTATAAAAAATATGTAACGTTAGTTTGATTGTTATTTCGAAAGCATGATGAAGCCAGACGAATATGGGAGCGACACAAGGAGAAATCTCGGGTAAACATCAGTGTGGCTTTTCTCAGATAGAAGTTGCCCTTTTTTCTGCTGGACAGGTAAGGTATTCCAACTTTAGCAATGCTAATGAAAACTGTTGTTTGACAATGTAGGCACTGGCTAAAAACTAGCCATAGACACCGTGAGAAGTGACTTTTCCCTTATCAGTGGTGTAAAATATGTAGTTGGATTGTTGCATGTAACTTAGTTCTTCTCCCTCGCTGTGTTATGGCTTTGCTATGTGGGGAAAAACATGTTGGTTACATTCGTGAGAAAATCAGCTGAATAGTACTATTGACCGCAAAACAGTAATGTTAGCCTACACCCTACAGCATAACAAAAATATTAGCCATCTAAACCTTTACTACCGTGATAGAAAAAATATGTAGTTGGATTGTTTCATGTGGTTCTCCTCTATCGTTGTGTATTTGCTTTGCTA
The DNA here is from genome assembly GCA_016801145.1 of Umbra pygmaea. Classification (NCBI taxonomy): domain Eukaryota; kingdom Metazoa; phylum Chordata; class Actinopteri; order Esociformes; family Umbridae; genus Umbra; species Umbra pygmaea. The sequence goes on from JACXGM010037619.1 coordinate 2,204, forward strand.
TGTAGGTGAAAATGTGCTGGTTACGTTTGTGAGACAAACAGCTGATTAGTACTATTTACTGCAAAACTGTAACATTAGCCTACAAAATAACAGCTCATATTAGCCACTAAACCTTTAGTACCCTGCTAGAAAAAATATGTAATGTTAGTTGGATTGTTATTGCGAAAGCATGATGAAGCCAGACGAATACAGAAGTGACGCAGGCAAAAATCACTGGTAACCATCAGTGTGGCTTTTCCCAGATAGAAGGCTCTTATGAAGGAAACATGTTTTCAAAGCAACCTTTTTATTATCTTGTACTAACTAGCATGGAAACAAGCTAGGTAAAGTCAGTGAATAAAACACTAACACAATGATGAACAAGTAAAAATAACATTCGAAATAACATGGTTTTACTGATTAATTAAGTAAATATAATTTCTTAATATCTTTATATAAAGAAACCTCATTGCCTGACTATCTACTCTGCTGTCTCAGATGATGGCATATTTTATCCTACGTCAGCCACCGTAGCGTAGCTTTTGTGTTTGCAAAGGGAGGGGTAGGAAGTGAGTGACTGGCTGCTTGCAATTCACAAACCATAACATTAGATGTCACTAAAAATTACACACTGAACCTTGAACTTCCCTGTAGAAAGGTGCTTAGGCGCCTTACTCTGGGCGCACACCAAACAGAAAAAAAAAAGAACCCTCATTTCATTAGCCAATGATGGCAACCAGTACCTGCCAGCCAGCAGCTGATCATGTGGTCAATACCAGCATGACCAGAGGAGGGGGTGGTGTGAGCCCAACACAGAAGCCAGTCTCTGACAGATGATCAGCAGGACACTGTGCAGGGGCAGAGTCCATGCGTAACGCCTGCTGATTCTCGGTATTCAGCTCCCATACCCCTGGTGCCCTAATACACCGAATTTCCCATTCATAATGCAATTCATTACTGTTTTGGTTTACATGGATTCAGAAGAGTCCAAAGGACATGGACACAGAAGTACCACAGACACACACTGAAATATTTATAATGGAAAGCAAGAATGTTATGCTGTTAGCAGGCAAAAAAAAATCGAGTTAAAAAAGTTTGAAATATCCAAGAAAATTTGTTCCACTTCATGATTGTGTCCTACTTGTTGTTGATTCTTCACAAAAAATTACAGTTTCAAATCTTTATGTTTGAAGCCTGAAATGTGGCAAAAGGTTGAAAAGTTCAAGGGGGCCGAATACTTTCGCAAGGCACTGTAAGTACGTAAATAATTCTTAAAATAAGATAAACATATTTAAAATAATAAAAACAAGATATTAGTTAAAATTTGTCATTTTTGCAGTGCATCATGAAAAAGATCCCATCAATGAATGTGTCATGACTTTATGATTAAACAAATTTAACATTAGCACAACTGTTATTCTCTTTTCTTTGCACAAACATGCACAATCACAAATGAATTACAGTGACGAATAGACAAAGCATCGCTTGTCAGCTGTGATGTTTGATGATTACATTTATTGCGAAGGCTCTCTCTTCCATCTCCATTCCGCTTTCTCTTCTACCCTCTCTCACCTATTTACATCACCTGCCGTTACAGGGCTACCTATAAAATATAACAAAAATGTTTTTAAATGGCAGGTTCTCCAATGTCATTGTGGTTATGTTCGGGGCAGATGCACAAAGCCAGTGTAATAGAGAAGGACTATAATCACCCAATGAAACTGGGGAGAAAATTTGTTAAAAGAAAATAATGTATTTAGCAACCATCTGGTCTGAAATAAAACCTCAAGAGCATTGCATCTGATGTTTCAAAGCATTCTCTAAGAATACAATTGCATTTAAACAATGCAAGCATTGAGCAGGTTAAGGGGGCTTTAATTCCTGGGGGCAATATTGGATTAGTCGTCATTTAGACAAGAAATCTGCGAAGAATATAAAGATCACATTTTATCACAGATGTGCTACAATTTATGATCGGACTATCTTTAGAGGAGTAGTTTAAACGCAGGCATGTCCAGTATTTTTTTCGAAAAAGGGATTTAATAACTTAAGATATGATTTTTTAGAGTAGATATACCATGCGATTTATATACCACCACCACACATGATTCCATGGGACTCTTCACAGTCAACAAAGCTAAAATCAACCATAGGCAGAGCATATTAGGGATAGGAAAAGCAGTCAAATGCCTGAGGCCCCCAAGCCTCTAGATGGCCCCAGAGGGGCAACCAAATAGAATCTGCAACATTAACAGGAACATCTAAATAAATCCCTGGATTCCCCGGCCCCTCATAACTACTGTTGCAAAGTCTTCATCACGCAAACCTCCCTTATGGGGCCCCACATGTCTACTCCTGCACGTTTGTTTTGAAGCAGGCTGAACACAAACCATGAAGAGAATAGAGGGGGGCGCAGATGGCTCAGTGGGTAGGGAGTCAGACTTGTAATCAGAAGGTTGCCAGTTCGATTCCCGACTGAGCCAAATGTCGTTGTGTCCTTGGGCAAGACACTTTACCCTAATTGCTCCCAGGTCGTTGCTGTAAATAGGAAATTGTTCTTAGTCAACTTACCTGGTGTTCATTTAAAAAGTGGTTTAAAGGTTAAGTTTAAAAAAAATAATAATAATAGAGAAAGAGAAGAAATAGGACAAAGAGAAGAGAAAACATGACAGTAACAAGTCTGCACTGGAGATATACGTTCATTGTGAAAGGTAAATGATGACAGAAACACTCAAAGGTTAATTAGCAGTGGGGGCACTTTTTAAATGAACATTTTGTAGAACAATGTTAAACCTGTACTATGTAACTTTGTTGAAACCTACAAAACAAATACAAAAACTGTTTTAGGACTAGTAAATGTTAGGAACTAGCATATTGGATCCAGGGGCCAAAAACATATACTTAAGTAACACAAAATATAGACAGGATTGCCATAACAAAATCAACATTTCACAATATCTAACTCGCAAGCAATGAAAAAATTAATGTAGTGTAGGGTGGTTCTAGGTTTATTACAATAATAATATCTATTTTCCAAAATTGTTCACATTATCCCTTTATTGATCCTGTGTTAAATGAAAATATGTATAAAACCAATCGTTTAAAAATCTATATGAAATTCAACTGGATAAATTAATGAGGTGGCAATATGGCCTAGGGGCCAAGTGGTTAGGGCATTTGACATTGGGGAGATTGAGGACTCTGGTTTGAATCCCTGTGATTGACAGGAACATAGTTAAGATAATACAGTGTATTCAAAAAACGTTTTAATTATTTTATCTTTTACTGTAAAGGTTTTTTGACGTGTGATTATTTAATGGGAGTTTCTGGAATATAAAACCGTTCTGATTTTCTGCCTGGGCCTCTTCAGACTCTAGGATAGCATCTGAAATCAATTCGCCATAAATTAATGAAACACCCTCTATCCTCACTTATTCAAGTAAACATTAAAATAACCTTTAAAACACTGATAAAACAACACCTTATTGCACTGTGTGGATCCCAGCGAGTGAGAATTCCATATACGCTGAACACAAAAGCCTACACACACCCAACTCCAAGTAAACATTAATGAAAACTCTCCACTCTCCAGTCTCTCTGAAATTTGCGAATGTTTTGCAGTGAATCCCGTGTATTGACTCAATCGTCATTGCACTTTATGCCTGTCTTTAGAACTGAGAGAAAGGAGAGAGTGTAGGTGGAAGATAGAAGGAACACAGAGGAGGGAGAATGAGAGATAGAGTAAGAGTGGAGGAACAAGGGGCTGAGATAGGAGAGGGAAGAGCCTGAGTCTGAGGTGGGATAGAGGAAAGGGACAAGGGGATGGGTGCGTGACAGGAGAGAGAAAACAGAGAAAGAGGATGGAGGGAAGGGATTCCACTCATCAACTGTTCCCTGAACACACGTGACTGCTCTGACTTAAACTTGACCCAACTTTCCCCAACTCACTTTCCCCTCTGTTGTCAAAAACTACAGACCAGCATCACTTGTCTTTACTTCCCAAAACACTTGAGTGTGTTGTCCCTGGCTGTCGCTCCTGTTATCTCCCTTATATCAATCTGCTCAACCCTAACAAGTTTGCCTTCAAGATGGGGGCACTCAACCGAGGCTCCGCTTCTCTGTGTCACAGAGGCTTGTTGCACTGCCCTAGCTGACACTCTCCACTGTTTCCATCCTCCTAAATCAACCCTGTGAAACATCAGATCCAACCCACTACCTTCCTAGGACGGTGTCTCAGTCGCTGTACAATTTCAGTTTTTTACTGCATGGTAGGCTGGCTACAACTAGGTGGTTGCCCCATGGGCTTTCACAACTGGTGTCCCCCAGGGCTACATTATAGGCCCTCTTCTCGTTATACGTGAAATATTCTCACGTGGTCTCCTATCGCTGCTATTTGACAGACACAATTTTTTTACTCCTTCACTTCTCATACATTTCTTTGTGATGAGCCAACATCTCTGCTTGGATGTCAGCAAACAAACTATAGCACAACTGGTCAGGGATGCCGAAAGGAATCCCCGGGCCTGGCACACATCTCCACATATAGTGCCCCTCGCTAAAAAATATGACTTTGCAAAAACAAAAACAAAAAAATCCCAGTTGTCCCACCCTGTCATTGTCCCTGCAACTGGTACAAGAAGCTCCTATTTGCTGGGAAAGCCATTCACTCCAACACTTCTCCATTATGGTTCACAGTGTCCCACTCCTAGATTGCAAAAAACCTGGCATAACCCTGGATCACACCCAGTTGTTGTATGCTAAAATTAAGGCATTGGGTTGCTCCTACAGGATTATGCCTAAAATATTTGTAGATTATGAGATAACAACACAAAAAGAATTCTGAAACCTGAAAACCTGGCATTTTACAGATTATCGACAATACATTTTTGTAATAGTGTAAGTAAAAGGGCTTCCGGGCAACTTTGTGACACTGCAGGAACCTACATATTGTCTTTTTTCTCTGCCTTTAAAACTAGGTCAGGCCAGGCATTGAGGACATTAGTAGAGCATATGTTTTTGGTTGAAAGAAAAATTAAACTCACAATAAAGAAAAAAGAGACTTTACTTTCTTGGTTGACTTGTTTATTTAATTTCCACCATCACTGTCACTATAGTATTTTTTTCCCATGATCAGGAACACCAACTGATGACTACACACATTTAATAAGTGTCTTCACCACTTTAAGTGTAATAGGTATAATATGTAGGAATGTTGAGCCAGGCATACGCTCTGTATAGCTATTGCATCTATACCGAGTAGAAGTACTGTATAGTAGGCTATATGGCCGTTGTGCAGCTTTATTTCAGTTGTGTTGTCAGTACATCCAATATGCTGTATATATGTCCATTCATCCCTGTTGTCTAAAACAAAACCTTGACGACAGAGACTCCTGCATTCTGCCTACTGACTACACCATCAACAGCACTGTGACACTGGTTATAGATAGTTTTATGTGCATGTAGTAAAATGTTGTAGTCTACCTGCCTGCATTTCTCTTTAACCTTTATTTTTACATATTTCATGAAAAATATCTGGGTCAGTAGGTACCAAACATAACACTACAACATGTTGTTTATATACAGTGCACAGCCTAGCTTCCTCACCTATACTGATCGGGGACAGTTGGACATCACACTGGTGGAAGATGCGGGTAGTTTAAGGATTATGGAACTACAAACAAGTCTGCCATGATTAGAGCTTTGTTAAAAGTGTTTTGCACGTACACCATCACCCAGAGGGGAAGCACAAACCACCTCAGGTGGCATGGTTGTTGATGCCAGACAGGCTAGTTTGAGTATTTCAGAAAGTGCTGATCTACTGGGATTTTCCTGCCCCACCATCTCTAGGGTTTACAAAATGAGAAAATATTAGACTGCGACTCCTGTCAGCAAAAACTGAGGCTACAAAAGCCCACCAAATTTGGACAACAGATTGGAAAAACATTGCGTTGTCTGATAAGTCTCAATTTCTGCTGTGACATTCAGATGGTATGTTCAGAATTTGGTGTAGACATCATGAAACATGGATCTTTCCTTGTATCACCTCTTCTGGCTGGTGGTGGTGGTGTAATGGTGTGGGGGATATTTTCATAGCACAATTTTGCCACTTAGTAACAATTGAGCATCATTTGAATGCCACAGCCTACCTGAGTATTGTTGATGACACTGTCCATCCTAAAAGGACAACAGTGGATCCATCTTCTAATATCTACTTCCAGCAGGATAACATGCCATTTCCCGAAGCTCACATCATCTATAACTGTTTTCTTGAATAAGACAATGAGCTGATTGACTCTGGCTACAGAGTGCGGAAGTCTGAACACCCCCAATCCTCATCAATGGCAGTGCCTTTGACAGGGTCACAGACTTCAAGTTACTGGGTGTCCACAACTCTAAAAAGCTGAACTAGACTGCACACATCCACCGTGGCAAAAAAGGCACAGCAGCGACTATACAACCTCATGGGGCTGAAGACATTCAGCCTGTCCCAGAGAGCACTCACAGTTTTCTGCAGGGGCACCATTGAGAGCACGCTGACAGGATGCATCACTACCTGGTATGGGAACTCAAAGATTCCTGGACATATGGTTCTGTGGAGGGTTGGATACTGAAATGAATGTATCACCGGTTCCCCTCTGCTCTCTCCCTGGAAAACACCTAAAACACCAGGTGCCGCAGGAAGGCAAGGACGATCATCGCTAATGCTAGCCACCCGAGCCAAAGCCTGTTTTAGCCACTCAGGTCCACCAGACACCAACAGGTCAGACAGAGTTGGGTAACTTTTTTAAAGTAATCGGATTACTTTTATTATTGTTAATAATAATCTGATTAGTGTAATCCCATTACTTTTGAAATGTAATATACCCAACTCTGAGGTCAGAAGCATTCTGTCAAGAACAACCAGACTGCGTAACAGCTTCTTCCTGCAGAGCATCAGGCTGTTAAATGGCATGGACTACTAACATGGTTTTACATGGACATTACACTGTTTATTGAACACATCATGGTCAAATCCACTCTCAATCTCAATTACACAATGGCCATGCCATCTCCAACTGCTCACTATGGACTGTTACACTTGACATCATATCTACCTATCCTACATCTGTGTCTTCTTTACATGTGACAAATACATTAAACTTGAAATTGAGCAACTGCATTATGAAATAATGTGGACCAATTGATCAAAATCCCTGAGGAATGTTTACAGCACTTTGTTTAATCTACTGTATGCCAAGGAGAATGAAGGTGTCATGGTTTGCCATGGGCGAGATGAAGTGAGAGGCAGACGCGAAGGGATTGCAAAAATAAATGTTGTTTAATGACAAAATACTCAGGTAACTCAAAACTGCCACGAGGGGCTAAACGATACATATACGTAACACTTAGGAGAACACGCAACAGGAACACATTGAACGACAAGAGACAGGGAGGAACACAAGGGTTAAATACTCAAACAAATGAAGACTGATACAATACACCTGGGAACGTAAAACACTGACGTCACCTAACCGACACACTCAGAATAACATAACACATGTAAGGAACATAAGGAACACTAGGGGGAACCAAGCTAACACACATGAGGGAGCAAAATTATAAAGGACACACAGGGAAGCAACTCAAAAGGAAGGGGTTCACATCCTAGCCCACACTGGGCTGGATGTGACAGAAGGCAGCTCTGAAGGAAAAGGTGGTCCAACCCGATACTAACAAGGTGTAAATTATGAAGTTGTCAGTGAGTGCAGCTGTGCAAATGACAATGTTCAAATGAGAGAGGCGCTTAAGATGTGCACCGATCAGATAACAACTCTGAAAATTGTTCCATAAAGTGAGAGTGATGGAAATCTCCAATTTCATTTTTTTTTTAAGTTCGTTCCAGAAGGAATGATGGCCAAAGGTGTTGGCTTTAGGCGTGACCAGTGAGATATACTTGCTGGTGCCATTTTGAGCCTTGTTAGTGGTATAACAATTTCTTTTTACTTCATCCATGCCCACACAAATAGCATTATAAGGTACGGTTTGCACTAAAACTGGGCACATTCGATTAGCATGAAAACATATTCCAAAGAACGGTCGACTTGGTACCAATGTTTTATTAACCCCTAGGTTCATTTTGCGCCTAAGTTTTCCTTTAAAGAACCTCTACTTACACATGCAAAAAGGAGTAGGAATAAGTAAAACTTATGTAAGTTAACACAGTGTTAAATCTTTCACAGTTGTTGATGCGGAATGAAGCAGGAAACAAGTGGTGAAAGTTAGTAAGGGACCGTTCGGTATTTATGGAATGGACCACCGGAGGACAATAGTGGTGGGCAGGGCCGTTTGAAGGAATTTGGGGGCCCCAAGCAAAATGGACATGGAGGCCCCGAACCCCCCACCCTGCACTCAAAACCTACAGGAACCACAGCATAGCCATAAAGTTTAAGTTCACCCACACTTTATATAAATAAAAAAAGGTTAACAGTGCATAAACTGCGCATAAAAAATGTTTAAAGTGCAAATACTTGTGTATAAATAAATGTTTACTAATTATAAGTAGTGCTGTAAATTAACAGTTTATTGTAACTAGGGATGTCATGAGAAGCGATACTACCGAAACCTTCCGGTTCTAAAATGACAAAACACTGACGATGCCCATTTTTTTTAAGTACTGTTAGTGGTTTGACCAGACGTGTTCGTTGATTGGTAAAGAGATAAACTCGCTGACAAATGGTTAAGTTCTCAGCATAAGTTTAATGTGTAATAAATGCAATCTTCATGTACATGGGACTCTCTGACACACCACACAGGATGGTCAGGGAAGTCTGGCCTGATTCCACAGTTCTTCATTATATGGTAGAGGCAGGGCGTGGTTTAGACTCACCCTAC
>JACXGM010037620.1:0-11052 GCA_016801145.1 Umbra pygmaea
TGCCTTGATACAGCACTCTGGGAACAGCCTATTTGTTCAGAAATTTCTTTCTGTGTCTTACCCTCTTGCTTGAGGGTGTCAATGATAGCCTTCTGGACAGCAGTCAGGTCGGCAGTCTTACCCATGATTGCGGTTTTGAGTAATGAAACAGGCTGGGAGTTTTTAAAAGCCTCAGGAATCTTTTGCAGGTGTTTAGAGTGAATTAGTTGATTCAGATGATTAGGTTAATAGCTCGTTTAGAGACCCTTTTCATGATATGCTAATTCTTTGAGATTTTCATGAGCTGTATGCCAAAATCATCAGTAATAAAACAATAAATGACCTGAAATATTTCAGTTGGTGTGAAATGAATCTAAAATATATGAAAGTTTAATTTTTATCATTACATTATGGAAAATAATGAACTTTATCACAATATGCTAATTTCTTGAGAAGGACCTGTATATGACCCATACAACAGCTGGCTTCCTCTCACACCTTATTCAACACAAAGGATTCCTGAGGGGAATTAAGATGCATGGAAGCTCAAACCTCCCACTTCACAGTCCTTTGCCCAATGGGTAAAGACAGTAGGTTTTCAACTGATGAAGCTGATAAAACTCAACATTATACTGTACATCATAATATGTCATTTGTTGCTTTCTGAATCAACCCATAAAAGGAGTTTTGGTTTTATTACATGGACTAAAGGTTGCACTGGTTATATGATTTCTCCACAGGGTTATGAGGGGAGACAAATGCTATTTAAATATTATAACTCAGTTTTTATTTTGACCAGGGTAGCGCCGCCAAGTCGGTGCATAATCTAATCATGTTAATGTGTTGGGGCCAATCCGTTTATTCCAACCCTGGCCAGTGAAGTGATCACCATTTAGTATGCATCGGGAAAAGAGTGGGAGGCACCTGAGCAGAAAGGATAAATTGCTTTGTTGTTAGTAAACTTATTTGAGTTTTTATCCTAAACGATACTCCGGACAAGCTATTGCCATAGTTGTGTGTTATTATAGATCACTAGGATATAATTGTGTAGTTTTTGTTAGGCCGAAGGGCGAGAGGATTTCAGAACGTGAACTTTTTTGGGTATGTAATTTATATTTAATTGTCCGGTTGAAGCGTTGTATTCTTATGCTCTTTAACTGGAATTAAATGTTATTTGATTTTATACCGAGATCCATCTGAGACTTCCTCAGTTATTCCTAGAATTTCTCTGGTGGAGATCTCCAGAGTTGATTGCAATCCTGTTAACTACCTACACTAGTATCTGTTCATTTGTGACACACACAATCACTTTGCTAGCAAGCTATCCTGGTTCCCCTAACATGTTCTCCCTGAGTCGTTTGACTATCCACAGCAGGCCCGCAGCCGGCTCAAGTAGGTGATCTTTTTGGCAATCATACGGTTCAGCTCCTGGGAAGCATATCCGGTCGTAGGGGTGAGCTGATGCCAAAATCAGTCATCGTCGGCTGTAGCAGTTACTTAGCGAGGACAAATAGCCGCAAACATATTACACATTTATAGAGTGGCTTGGGGCGTCTAGACTAGCTATCTAGTGGTTTCCAAGTTAACGCCTGTTAGGCTTCCAGGGGATCTTGCTCAGCTAACACATAAACATATGAAGTCAGATTTATAGATATTACATATCTATGAGGTAAATAAGATCAAATAGATCATTCTCAATGCTTTTATTAAGCAATTCCTTATCTTATAACTCAGTACATTGCACCAGTTGTAAAAAGAATGTATTAATTATTAATGAGTTAATTTCATAAGTACATATTGATTGTATTCTTTTAGTCTACAATATGGTGTCCAGAAGGTGGTTGCGATTCATTATGAGTTGTCCTACTCCTGTTTTAGGTTGGATTGTTTCTTCTTTGGTCGATATGACTACATCTAAGCAGACAGCATTGATATAACTACTGATTTTGGCTTCCCCAGTTTATGGGTCGTAGGTATTAAATATTTGTTTAGTGAGTCAGCCGTACGTCTTGTATACAACCTGCGTATATGCCACATTAGAGTGTAGTTTATTATATATCGACGTTGTGTAACTCCTATGCCTATCTGTTTCACGACCAAGAAGAGATGCATTTGTTTGTATTCAGAGTTCAATAAAACAACTCAAAACTTTTCTCCTTGCGGCCTTACATTGGGCAACACATCCGTCGACGGAGAGGAAATCGCATAGAGAGTTTGTTGGAAGAACACCTCATGGTTCTTGAATGGTCATTTATTCAAGGATATACAAAAAGCCTTTCCAGGCTGAATTTCATAATGTATCTCTAAATGTTTAAGCTTTGATGTGTAAATATAAGTATTGATCATCCTAAACAATTTCATTATTTTGAGTGTTGATTTGCCTGTTTGTTTTGGTTGTATCCTACTTTGCATTTCATGTGGAGAAAACGTGTATTATACATTACAACAAGCAGTAGCGTTTTTTGCACGGGCAAAGCGGGCAGTGGCCCGTGGTGGCCTTTTTTCATGACACATGGGGGTGGCACGAGCACTTAAAAAAAATACTCTGCGCCACAAAGTGGTTTTCTACTATCTATCATTTCACTATGTGGGGAATTTGCAAATTTGGCACCACCTGCAGCTGTTTGCTGAGAAATTTTGAAAAAAAAGAAAAGAGGAGAAACAAGCAAAAGATGCAACAATGTTCTCTTTGTATGATTACGGTATCCATGTCATGAATGAAGGGCTAATGTTAGATGGTGTGTATTACTCTTACGTTTGTTAGCCTTTCTGCTATGATGCTTGCTATGTTTATACAACAACAATTTGGTTTTAACTCAACAAACATAAGATATAATTTCACCATAAAACTGTGCTTTGCAACAAAACTGTTACAAGTTCAGTTATTATTTATTTCCATCATGTGGGTTAACATTAGTCCCTATAATCAGCCAACAGAATTTTCAAATCTGCAGGTAGTTTTAAAGACAAACATTTGCTATTTGCTACAACACTATTGTGTGCCATGCATAGAATTTGAGGCAGTAACCAAAGAGCTAATGATTCCTCCCTAAAAGCTAGATTAATATAGTGTGCAATGACAGACAATGTAAGGGCATGTTTAAGTAACCCTCCTATTATGTTTGGGGTCAATTTGACCCCAGGCTATATTAACTATATAAAACATAGGGCCCTATTTTAAAGATTTGAAATGCAAGTATCAAACACGAAACGCAAGTGACATTGTGGGAGGGTTGCTGTGTAATCGGTGGGATAAATGACTCTTGCGCCTGACGCAAATTTAAAATGGATAGGTCTGAAGTAGCTTCATTATTCATAGGTGTGATTTGGGCGTAACATGCAATAAACCAATCAGGGCGTCATCTCACATTCCCTTTAAGAGCAGGTGGGCTTGTTCCATGGCGGATTGCTATTATAACGGCAGATTGCTATTGATTTTTCTTTTTTACAAAATGTAAATAAAGAAATGTCACAAGACATACTTTCCAATGTTTTGGACTCACTCTCACTGAATCACAAGGTTATGAATGCATGGTAATATTTTTGCAATGTAGTCTAACATTACAGCAACATTACTTTGCTTACCTCACTCTTCTGTCACATAAGCTCTTCACTCCCGTTCTGCTGCTGGGGCATTTGGGTTAAGTGGCAGGCAACAGCACATGCATTTCAACTTCACCTTTCCTTAAGTCCTCTAACATTTCTTCATTTATGTCATCAACAAATCCATGATTCATGGACATGTTGTGTAAAACACAACAAGCCACAAAGAATGCTGCGAATTGAGTAGTGTAAAGTGTCTCCTGTCGTATCCAAACACCGACGCCAGTTTTCAGTGTGCCGAATGTTCGATCAATTAGGCTTCACTGCGTGTTTGTTTGTGTTTTTGATTAAACAGCATTTCACGCATTGTTGCTGGCATCAAATGGTGTCATCATCAGTCAGTTCTTTAATGGATAGCGTTGTCCCCTTCACAGCCACCCATCCAAAGGGGGGATTCCCCTCAAAGATGGCAGAGTTTGCCATAAATTAGTCATTGCTTGAGCCAGGGTAATTCGCAAAGACATGGGTGATTTTACTATTACCATCGCAAATTACTTGTATGTTGATTGAATGGGTTTTCTTGCGGTTGATGTAAATCAGTATGAATAACTCATTCTGAATAATTTGGGTAAATGTGTACACTAGATGTATGCCTATTTTATCACATCTTCGGACACCACAATGATTTCCCTTGTGTGGTAAGATTTTTCCTTCTAATTATGTATGGATTGCAATAATGGGAACTGTTACATTTGTGTAGATGAGAGGAGCAAAGTGTATGCACATTGTGCACACGCTACATTATGGCCAAACATGCGCCCTTAAAATAGCATCTGAATAACACGCCACTGACTTTTAACCAGGTTTTTCCTGGTCAGTGGCGGAATTGTTTTCGGGAACTGCAAGATAGCACCAGGGAACGTTTGCGCCAGAACACGCCTCTTCGCTGAACCGCCCAACGAAGGCAAGTTAATTCCCTAATTTCCCGACGCGCGTCTGTGAAGGGAAAAGTCCCCTATGCGTCGGGTGCAAGATAGGAATGATACATGAGTTGGTGTAAAAATTCAATTGTGCTGGGTGTAAGATAGGGCTCATAATCTTACTGTCTTTTGCTTTCAACTTCAATTGTAATTCAATTACAATTTCAGGGGCACTTCTAAAATATTTTGGAGCATCCCCTGCCACTGGTCAGGATGAGCCACCCACCTACCCCGCTACACAGGAATCTGCTGGAATAGTCTCGACCCTTCAGGGTGAGGTATCGACTCTGTCCACAGCTACACGTCTCCGCAAATATCTCCGCAAACATCTGATATTGAGGATGAACACCTCTCTGCCTCTACTTCTCCCAAGCATGAGCCTTCAGGAGGGTTTTTGCATGTGTGTGTGGTGTGTGTGTGTGCTCGTGTTTGTGTGTGTTCTAATGAAGGATTTGTGCAATTGAGAAATATAATTTTCTCTTTCACTTATGTTGATATTATAAAATATAAACGTTTGTGCAGAAGTTTGAGTTTTTTTTGGGGGGGGTGATCAAAGAGGGTCTCGCCCAGGGTGTAATTCAATGTAGAACCGCCACTGACAAAAGGGCTCCTTTGCTAAAATATTAAATGCTGGCAAAATACGTTTATAGTTCCAGAGTTTTTGGAAAGTAATACCGTTAATATCACTCAAACAAGGCAATTAGTAATCATGGTGATTTAAAGAAGTAAAGACTGATTAAGAAATGTGGTGAGTTTCTACATAAAGACTTAGTTAAAAGTAAACAATCATAAAAACTAGAGTCGAACAGTTGTAGTGAAGAATTGTAGTACTACAGTATTTGTATTGTGCAAATAAAGTTTTGTATTACACAAAGCTGTTTACTTGTTCTTAATATCTCAATATTTTGTATATAAACAAACTAACAGAATGCATCTTGTAAAAGACAAAGGAAAAAAATAGACAGAAGGAGACAATAGCAAATTATGTCATAAATGATATGCAGAATTGTAAATGATATGCCGAGTTATAGAAAGTGAGGTTGTTGGTTTTTTGTAAAAGTTAGCCTTATAGTTGGCCATACCTTCAGTATTAGGCTACTTTTAGTTAAACTGTGATATTTCCACTGCAAGTTTGAAAACATATTTTGTTGGACATTAGGCCTACTCATACAAAATTTACAAATTTCACCATTATTTTCACAATTTACTCACACAAATCCCACTATACAAAAGAGGCGAATGTATAACCCTTTCACAATAAAACATTTATTATAAAATATAAAATAATTACTATTCAGGCATACATCCCACCACATTCCTTTGCAATTCAACCAACATTCTTGATCTGGAGTTATGGCATCTTCACATGCACATTCAGAATTGCTATAGTCCTAAGCAAATGGCGCATTCGAATGCGTTTTGATTATGCATTCGATGTTTAGCTAACATGTCACATGATTTCAAACACCTATAAAAATCTGTTTCCTGTAAAGTTACATATCGAGGAGCATGATCAGTTGTAACACCTTTCATGAACCCTTCCTAAAATACGTGGTTGATCTTTTAATCTTTAAATGGACACAGCTCCCAAATAGCTGATTGATAACTCTAATCTAAAGAGTATGTCTCAGAACTAAATGAATCAAGTCAGTAGATGATTTAAAACAGCAGAAACTCAGACACATAACAAAAATGTAATTAATTTTATCTAAAGATCAGAAAAAAATGTAGCTATTGTTTGAAGATCAAGGCAGATTAGAGATCCGTAATGAGCTTTGGATATAAATGAATGCTTTGGACATCTAGCTTACATTGCAATGTTGTAATACATATTTTAATAATTGATTTTTTTAAATATATTATCTGTGATTTCATATAATGCATTTCTAATTTAAAAATACAAGTCAAATTTCCTCCAACCTATTTAACCCATTTCCCAATATCCCAGCTCAAGACATTTAATAAAATCCTCTGCAACCATTTCACTGGTGTGTGTTTTATTAAAATCAGTCTGGGATTTTTCAATTCAGAAAATCAACAAGACACAGCTTCCCAGAGTCAAATCCAAGTGCCAGTAATTGCAGACTTACTTCACATGATTTTTGTAGGTTTTATTATTGCCTACAAACTGTAAAGATCATGGCCACACACATCTGACAATCCTGACAGTTGTGTATAGTAGGCTTTGCACATCAATGAATGAGGCCATATTTTTTTCTCGTTATAACAAGATAAAATTCGATTTTTGTCAAAATGTTAAATAAATATATAATGTACACAGAAAGGTTTTGTACAACTCACCCTAGCAGTTTGTGTTTCTGGTGGTTCCCATTTTGCCAGTCAAAAAGTGTTGATTTCTGAATGCAACGTAACTGGGACGAGAGTAAACATGGAACGCTCCTAAAGCTTAGTTCCCTATACAGTGCCTTGCGAAAGTATTCGGCCCCCTTGAACTTTTCAACCTTTTGCCACATTTCAGGCTTCAAATTTTTTGTGAAGAATCAACAACAAGTGGGACACAATCAGGAAGTGGAACAAAATTTATTGGATATTTTAAACTTTTTTAACAAATAAAAAACTGAAAAATTGGGCGTGCAAAATTATTCAGCCCCCTAAGTTAATACTTTGTAGCGCCACCTTTTGATTGTGATTACAGCTGTAAGTCGCTTGTGGTATGTCTCTATCAGTTTTCTACACTGAAAGTAAACGGGCTGAATAATTTTGCTCACCCAATTTGTCAGTTTTTTATTTGTTAAAAGACTTTGAAATATCCAATAAATCTCGTTCCACTTCATGATTGTGTCCCACTTGTTGTTGCTTCTTCACAAAAAAATACAGTTTTATATCTTTATGTTTGAAGCCTGAAATGTGGCAAAAGGTTGAAATGTTCAAGGGGGCCGAATACTTTTGCAAGGCACTGTAAATGCACAGATAGTTTGTTGTTTTGTCATTAGTGAAAAACAGTGTTGACCTTGTAGTTGAAAAAGGAGCCTCATATGAAATAATACTCAAATTAAAAAGCGGAAAATTCACGTGAGGTCTCGCGTGGGTAGTTGTTTCCGCTGTTACAAAATTTCACGCGAGAGTTTACGTCAGATAAGATTTGATTATTTAGACTGATATATTGAATGAAAACCCTTGTTATTATTTGAAAAGATATTGCCATGAGATAAGTGGCTAAGTTATCATGCTTTTCATTGGAATTACAACTTCATGACATTTACTCCTATAGAGTCCATTCATTTGCATTCGAAGATCGACACTTTTTGACTGGCAAAATGGGAGCTACCAGAATCACAAACTGCTGAGGTGAGTTGTACAAAACTTTTCTTTTTAGTAAAACTCTGTTCTCAATGCTCGAGTTCATGTGTACAGCCCCTGGTGATACTTTGAGCAAAGTTTTATGTTGTGTCGAGCCTTCTTAGTGGAATAAAAAAAGTGATTGTTATGCTATTATATTAGTGCCCCTATCACTCCCATTCAAAAGGCGATTTGACCGAAACCAAACATAGGGAAAATCTTAAAAGTGGCGTTTCCATCCTAATTATGCTTTTAAACAAAGGTTTGACTCGGGTCCATTTAAAAAAAGACCTTAGGTTGCATTTTGGCGAGAGTTACGCTTTAATGTTTACCTTGCACTGCCAGAGCATTATGATGGGGACTGTAACATTTCCTGGTTCCTCTTCCCTGTGAACTACATCTTCCCCTTCCTGGACTGATCAGAACTACATTTCCCATAACCCGGACTCAATCAACCAAATTCCATTCACCTGCTCTCACTCAGTCAGCATTTGAGACACACACACTTTATTGCCTCTTTGCGAGGTATTGTAAGTACTGTCTATTACATACTGAGCCTTATATTCATGCATTGTTGTTCCGGTCTGACCTTTGCTGTGTTTGTTTATGATTCTGCCTTGGATTATCCCTTGTACCTTTGCTTAACTCTGATATTGATATTCTGGCCTGACCCCTGCTCTGTTTGAGAATTCTTCTGCCTTGGATTATCCTCTGTGCCTTTGCTTTTGGACTAATACATACCTGTTGAATATAAACATTGTTCTTTTTATACCTTGGGAGTATTCATTACAGGGACCCTGCACAATGTCGAGGCTTTCTCATGCAAGTATCTCTTTACCTAGCCAGACAGCCTGACAGTTATCCCATTGACCAAGCAAAAATAGCTCTAGTAATCTCCCGATTTGAAGAAAGGGCAATGTCTGTCTGCAACGGAACGGCCATCTGGGAGGGAGCTGAGTCAGTTACCATCTCCTACGAAGTCTTCAACCACCCTTTAGAAGCTTCCCTTCTGAGGGAATGAGGTGAGCGCCTACTTACCATTTAACAAGGAGACCAGACATCAGCTGAACACGCTGTCGTTTCGCACCATGGCAGCCTCGTCAGGCTGAATGAGAGAGCTTTACGCACGGCATATCGCAAAAGATTACACAAAGATATTAAAATGGAGCTAGCCTGTCAGGACGAGGATATGACCCTGGTTTTGCTTATTGCCACCTCCATCCATTTTGACTATCTACTAAAGGAATGCCATCAGCTCCAAAGCCTTCAGGACCCACAGCACTTGAAATTGTGTCAAATTTTTTATCTCTAGACCAGTGGATCATTTATCTTAAGGCTTTCCTAATTGTGACGTAAAAACAAGTATATAGATCTAACTTCAATGAAATATTCCTACAATGTTTTCAAAATATGAAGAAATTAGATCAATTTACCTCAATTATTTTGTGGGAATATCTACAAAACGTATGATATACAAAGGACAATTTTAGTTGTGCATGATCAGTGCCAGCCAGGCCAAAGTGTTGGGGGGATACATTTGGGGACGTTGATGGCATTATGTGAAATAAAGAGGGGAGGCAGTTACCCTAGGGGCAAGTTACCCCACCCTATTCTATGTATAAATCTTTGCCCTCAGCTTTGTTACCAGGATCGTCTAACTAATTTTCTCGCATAAAAATACAAAATAACTCAAACATAGTTTTATCTCAGGGATAAATGTGCTTGTGGCACTCTTCACAATTGTCTGTCTTTGCTACTGCATGGGAATTTAATTTCTAAACGGTAATAACCTGTGAGTGCAAAGACACGTTTTTATGCATTATGTTTAGCTTACAGGCCAAATTGATGTTGACTCTTTTCAAATTAACTGCCATTAACAATCCATTATAAGAGCTCCCCTATCACATTGTGCACATCACATATAGTGCAGATCAAGCAGACAGATTACTTAGTTTGGCCTGCACAAATTATAGTCTATTTGTCTTCTCACTCTCACTAGCAGTGTGGTACACTGTAGGAAAATAGTAAACAATGGCATAGTTGAAAGGAAACAATTGGGCTGGGGGTAAGTACTGTAGTACTGGAAATTTTCTAGCTTCACCTCCCATTTTCCAGTAAGCAATTGTCTAACTAGTTTCTCCACCTGTTAATCATTTATCCAGCCATACCAGTAATATATAGCCCTGTCACGGTTGAGGTGTGTGTAGAGAGAGGGAGACCGACAGGCAGGTAGAATGGTGGTTATTGGAAATAATGGTTGGTAAAATAAATTAACAGTTGCAGTGTACTCCTCAAGCAAGTGCACAACAGTATACAAATATAGCTTACTTGCTCTTATGCAGTGGCACGAAACACTGACAGCTAATATATGTACATTGCATACGCTTATACTTCCAAACTTGAGGGACTCACTTCTTACAACAGCACCTAGCATCTCCCGGACTGTCTTCAAACACAACGTAACAATAACTTACAGTGACAATGTAATAATGACTCCCGTCTTCCTTCTGTTCATACAAACTTAAATAGAGCTTGAGTATACCGGCTGCATGTATTCAGCCATAGAACACACCTGCCTCATATAACTCAGTTAGGACAGACTATATACTAGTTGAACAGAAGGCGCCACACTTAAGAATAACACAAAATAAATCTACATTACAGATGTACTGGTCATACATATATCAAAATAGAGGTCGACCGATTTATCGGTGCGCAGATTAATCGGAAGATTTTTTGGATTTTCTTTACATAATCGGCATCGGCCAATATCAAGCCGATTAATAAGCAGGCGCATCTGCGGGCAGCCTGGTCGCCTGGCCCTGGTGTTGTTGTGGAACACGTGTTCGATACACGCTGCGCTTAGAGTCAATTACCAGCAGAGTGAGCAGACAAAGCCTTTATCGATCTGCTCCCGTCTTGATAAGCGCCGCCGAGGATCAGCTGTTTCAACCTTGCTGTGTACTTTACTCTTACTATGCGGGGATATACATCTAAACCCCGGACCTGGCGGCGGGGAAGAACAAACGGGAGCGAATGGCGTTTCACCTGTGTGTGGATTTGCAGTCACGACCACAGTGAGTTACTTTTACGAGCACACACAAACAAACGGACAAAATTGCTTGCCACCAACATTGTGCACGGCGGAGGTAAGATCTGGAACTTCGAAGGTTTCTCCTACGATAAAGTTAGATGCGCCTTCCCCAGACGGTATCGACACATTGCGTATAAAGAACTTGTCGGGTGCCTT
>JACXGM010037621.1:0-11053 GCA_016801145.1 Umbra pygmaea
AAGGGCATTCAGGAACATTTGGGTTGTTAGAGAATTTATATTACGGCTCTTAAAAGTCCCTGGTTGGGTTACAATTGGAGTTACTGATGTAACAGTAAATGTAATCAAATGGTGGTCTGAAATTCCTGGGTTAAGAGGATAAACACTGAGATCTACAACATCTATGCCATGAGACAGTACAAGGTCCAACATGTGATTATGGCAGTGTATAGGTCCTGAGACATGTTGGACAAAACCCACTGAATCAATCAATGCCATAAAAGCTTTTTGGAGAGGGTCATTCAAGTTCTCCATATTAATGTTAAAATCACCACAAATTATAATATTATCTGCCATCACTACTAGGTCAGATAAAAATTCAGGGAATTCGTTAAGAAACACTGTGTATGGCCCAGGTGGCCTGTAGATTGTTGCTATAAAAACAGATTGATTAAGCCGCACAGATTTCATGACTAAAACCTCAGAAGACACAACCCAGTCATTATTTTGGGTGTAAGTTTAAGATCAGTGTCATAAATGAAGGCCACACCACCGCCTTTGCGGGATATACGGGGGATATGGTTACCAATAAAGCCAGGAGGAGAGGCCTCATTAAGGGCAATAAATTAATCAGGCTTAAGCCAGGTTTCACACAGGCCAATCAAATCAAGTTTATGATCTGTAATTAGTTCATTGACTATAATTGCCTTTGATGTAAGGGATCGTACATTTAGTAGTCCCATTTTTAGGTTAGTATCTTTTTGTAATTAAAATCATTTTTATTAATCACAGAAGTGGTGGAGGGCTTTATTATAGTAAGATTACTATGGTGAACACCACCTCGTGTATCCTTACACAACCTGGATCGAGGTACATAA
Organism: Umbra pygmaea; assembly: GCA_016801145.1. Taxonomy (NCBI): domain Eukaryota; kingdom Metazoa; phylum Chordata; class Actinopteri; order Esociformes; family Umbridae; genus Umbra; species Umbra pygmaea. Next base: position 858 of record JACXGM010037621.1, read on the forward strand.
TGGATATGAAGAGTTAAAAGGTATGGACCAAAATTCCTGGTTTCATGTCTCAGAATGAATTATCAGAGCTCGAGGTTGTTTCAAAAATAGTATCAAAATAGGAGAAAATACCCTGTCATACATTTTCAGCCCGCTGAACTCAACCGTGGAAATCTTCACAGATGAGCAAAAAACGGTTGCGTGGAACATTTTTACCCCACAGCTCGATATACAAGAATGGATGTGTCTACGTCAAGCTCTTTTCCAGGTCAAAACTGAGATTGTGAAAGGAAGACCAGGTTTTGCGGTGGAGAAGCAGGTTGATGGAGAAATATTTTTGGTTGCGTTAAATTCAAACCTGAAAATGCTACAGAGACTCTAAATACAATGAGATATACTAATTTGTGTTCGAAAGTCAATTATTTCATACCAATATTTTCCTTTCCAGTGTTTGAAAGGTTTAGTGTAGTTTGTTTTATAAATGAAATACACAATCTATTCAAACATCATAAGCAGCTACGCAGATGGAATCTGTTAAATAAGAGAGTCATGGATGTTTGTCCAAAAAATAACTAGACTTTTCAATTGGAAAGGTCATCTTAAAGTTATTAACTACAATCAATGTTTAGTTGTTAACTACAACCAAGAGAGCACTGTCGATGTTCATGAAATTGTTTCACATTTGTGCATTTGTTAAACAGATGTAAGCTCAAGACTCATCTTTAGTTGTATTGATAATGTTTTTGTATTCATTGTTATAAACCTTTTACAACTTCTAATCCTAAACTTATTATCCCTTAGATGTGTTAACATAAAAAAATTGGTTGAATTATACTTTGAGATCTACAATTCTATTCTACTAATGTCTTTTGTTCAACTTGTGTGATTAAAAAGATTTCACAAATCATTAATAGTTTGACTTTTTAATTATTTCACAGAAGTTTGTACATTTACAATTTTAAGAAAAATTTTGCTTGCCCAATTTGTCAGTTTTTTATTTGTTAAAAAAGTTTGAAATATCCAATAATTTTTTTTCCACTTCATGATTGTGTCCCACTTGTTGTTGCTTCTTCACAAAAAAATACAGTTTTATATCTTTATGTTTGAAGCCTGAAATGTGGCAAAAGTTCGATATGTTCAAGGGGGCCGAATACTTTCGCAAGTCACTGTACAAGGAAAATAAGATAGGCCCCAAATCGCTACAGAGGAGGAGGATACATTGCCAACATCAACAGAGAAGGTTCTATTGTTTAAATAAGACTTAAACCACTGCAGAGCAAAATCCTGAATCCCGACCCTATTCTCAAGGTGCTCCAACAAGATTGCATGATCAACTGTGTCGAAAGTAGCACTAAGATCAAGTAGGAGTAAGAGAGCACAATTTGCAGAGTTGCCAAACAGCAACAAATCGTTCAAAACCTTAAGAAGTGCTGTTTCTGTGCTATGGTGTATTCTAAAACCAGACTGAAATTTCTCCAGCATGTTACTTTCCATAAAAAATCAGAGAGCTGCGAAAGGACAACTTTCTCCAGGATTTTTGACATAAAAGATAATTTAGAAATGGGTCTAAAATTATTGCAATCGGTGGGGTCAAGATTAGGTTTTTTAATAAGAGGCTGAACTACTATGTATGAACAACTATGTTCTGCAGTGACAGAAGGAGGTGAGAATACATGGTTTAATGCAGTGTTTATTGCACTCAACAAAGTTTTAGGGCTATGTGCATTTTTGGCTATTAGATCAGAAAAATGCTTCACTTTTGATGCTCTAACAAGTTGTTGATGGGAAGCTAGATGATCTCTTAGTATCTCATAGGACACCTGCAACTTATCTTTTTTCCATTTCCTCTCAGCTTTCCTACAATCTTGTCTGAGGGCGCGAGTCTCACTGTTAAACCAGTGATGAACCTTTACTTTGGGACGCTTGGGTCTGAAAGGGGCAATGTTATCTAGAATATCAGTAGTGGTGATATTGAACAAAGTAACTATCTCATCTGTAGACAGAGAGGATAAGGTCAATTGTGTAAGGCTAGTAGAAAAATAAGAGGCTATGAAGGCATCAGAAAATTGCCTGGCAGTAGAAGGGTTAAATGCCCGGATAAGGCGGTCAGGCATACAAAATTTAGGTAATGGATTAGAGATTAGTTTATTAAAAACCACAGGTTTATGATCAGATAACAAGTGACATCCAGCTCGACATCTAAAATAGGAAAACCTAATGATAACACGAGATCAAGTGTATAACCCAATTTATGTGTGGAGTTAATCACAGACTGAGTTAAATTAAATGATTCCACCAATTGTAAAAACTGACCAACAGCGGCTTAGATGGACAGCAAACATGAATATTAAAATCACCAATGATTAGAAGATTATCTGAGTTGGGTACAATCAAAGATAAAAACTCAGAAAATTCATGGATAAAAATCTTATTATATTTTGGGGGTCTTTACATAAGAGCACAGAACAACGGGGGGACCAAATCAACTTTAAATGCTTGCACCTCAAAACTCGCATAATTATAAACCGGGGAAAGACGGCAATTGAAGCGATTATTGAAAATTGTCGCTAAACCACCCCCTCTACCCGTGGTTCTGGGAGAACTAAAAAAGTCACAATCACTGGGGCAATGTTCGGAAAAAGGACTTAGATCGCCATCTGTCAGCCAAGTTTAGATGGTAAAAAAAAGTCCAGAGCTCGTGAATTAATGAAATCATTGAGGATGAAAGTATTTTTAGAGACTGCACATTCAATAAACCAAATGAGCAAAGTGACCACAGATAGCGCTGAGCCTCCTTTATTACCAACAAGAGAACAATCCAATGAAAAGACGGAGATTGCCAAAGATAACTCGGCTTCCTCTTCGAATATGTGGTCGCACCAGAGACCATGCTGGGAACAACTAATCCATGAAGACAGGTAGAAGGCAAGTGTATCTCCACTCCAATGACCAACAAAAAATGAATCGTCCAGGCAAGGAACAGTCCAGAAGCACTGAAGTTGAAGGCGAGAGCGGTGCGTAGGTGGGACCAAGATGTTTTTGGATCCTAACCAGCAGGCCTCCCCATTTACCCCGACAACTGTGGCGTCTTTTCCGGTAGGTTTCATCAAATGGTAGCGGGCAGCTTGTTACAGGGAAAAGGGATCTTGGCAAATGTGAATATGACTGCCACTTAAAGCTTGTACAAAAGTAATTTGAAATACTTGACCGTATATCAAGAAGAAACTGGCAATCAAAACTCAAAAGGGAAGAGACAACTTGCGGACACAGGAACAGTAAAAAAAACATTAAGAGAACAGGTAGGCGACGGCATGCCAACAAACATTCAGGCGCCATCATTCCTCATTCCATCATTCCATATGGAATATAAAGCATGTGCAAGTTGATATAACCCGTCTAGCAATGGCAGCGTTGGCTTTATTAGAGGACATTTTCAATGGACGAATCTGGAGAGAACGAGTTTTTAGGGACCACAATGATTTTCTGGCCCACAATGACTGGCTCATCAGCCGTTTCAGATTTCCAAGGGCTATGCTCTTGGAGCTCTGCACTGAGTTGTGTCCGAATTTGGAAAGAGAGACAGTAAGGGGCCATGCATTACCCGTTCCTTTGCAGCTGCTTATTACACTTGCAACTGGTTCTTTCCAAAGAGAACTGGCAGACCGCTCAGGAATAAGCCAGTCGTGTTTGAGCCATGCAATGACAGCTGTATGGGATGGGATCATCCGCTTGTCTACCAGGTATATAACGTTCCCATATACGATGCAGGTGACCAGCCAAACATTAAAACAAAATTTGCAGCGATAGCTGGTTTTCCTAATGTAGTCGGAGCGATCGACTGTACACATATTGCTATGAAGGCGCCATCTGAAGAATTTGCATATGTGAATCGGAAACATTTTCATTCAATAAATGTGCAGATTATATGTGATGAACAAATGCGCCTAACAAATATTGTGGCAAGGTGGCCTGGGGCAACCCATGATTCATATATCCTTACAAACAGCATGGATGGGATGAGACTCCAAGCTGGCAGGGTGCACGATGGGTGGCTACTTGGTAGGTAATGCCTTTAAATTAGTGGTGGGCTGTTATCGGCGTTAAAGTGCTGCGTTAACGTAAGACTCTTATCGGGCGATAAAAAAAATATTGCCGTTAATCTATTCTTAAAGTTGGGTTGGGAACTGGGTCTACACTATGCAAGCTATGATCACTTTCCACTTGATATTTTAATGTGGATGTATACCTAGCCGAATTGCACTGTAGGGGGTCAGAACGAGTCTTTGAACCTGTGTGTATGCCTACTGTGAAATTACCACGTCAATTGTAACATGCTAACATGGATTCAGCAATGAAGCCACCGGGTTTGCTTCATTACCTGCGAGGCGAACTATAATGAGGCAAATGGTCATGAGGAGAATACATGACCAGCTCGCCGCAGAGAAAGCGGCTACAGATGAGAAGATGGTAGAGGCGAGGTGTGTAGCACTGACTTAGGATCATTGGACATCTGTCAACAACGATAACTACCTCAGCGTTACTGTACAACTCATCGATGCCAGCTGGGAACTTCACTCCTTTGCTTTAGGAAGGGGTAAGTTATGTAATTTAAAATTACATAATTTAATTTAATTAGTTAGCCTATTACAGTTTTTCTTGCTTTGACCTGCTTAAAGAAACTCGGATCCACTCGGTTTTCATCATCACTGTCTCAGCAGAGCAGAAGACACCTCTTTTTAATATGTTAACCCTTTCTCATTGGATTTACACCTTTTCCACCCCCCTTTTGCAGAACAGTTAACACGGATGTCATTCAAGCAGTCCAAACTCCATTGTTTTAGCTATGGTAACCAAACAGAAACCATCTGTTCCTAACTCTTAGAAACCACCTACATCAGTATGTAGTCACTGAAGCACCTGTCTGACACTCCTTCACATAAATCTTCAATAAACAATCAGTCTGCAGGCCCTAAAAAGTTCAGCATCTGTGTTGTTCTTTGCCAACATGGACAGAAGAGGTCTAAGGCAGATGAGAGCGAGAGGAAGAGGGGTCAGAGGAGTCTGAGTGTGAGGTGGAGGGTGGAGGTGTCGATGGAAGGGCTCAGGTTTCTGATGAAATTCGGGCAACTGTTATTGATCATATTATCAACCATGGCCTTTCACTTGGAGAGGCTGGACAATGAGTCCGACCTGTTCTGAACAGAAACACTGGCATCATTGTCTGCATTTTTCCATAGCAAAACAGGTAATGTTGCAGTACAGTATATACAGAAATATCTTCAGTATATACTTTATGTAATTGTTCCCTCATTCTTATTACATGTTCTTTCTAGAATCCAAAGGCTACCATTCTCTGGTGGTAGAGGGAGAATGTTCAGTGCTGAGCAATAGGCAGCTGTTGTGAACATGGTTGTGGCAAACAGTGCCATAAGGCTGGGTGAATTTTCGGCCACAGTTTGAAAATAAGAATCAATCGAATCAATAAAATTTATACCAAAGCATTTCTGATTCTGGATCCAATTCTTTGCAAATTTGACAACAAATGGCACTGGCATGAAAGCTATGTACAGTAATAGGCTACAATGACGAGCAATGGTGCACTGATTTGCACTGAGTGCTGTATTTTGAAATTTGTTGCCCACTGTGTAATGGTAGCTTGTCAGAGCTCATACACCTGTTTGCAAGTTGTGTTGTTTGAAGGAAAAAATCTGCTTTTGTTGCATATTTTAAATGTCTTGGCACAGTTAGAGCCTTTTGCAAACAAAATGTACAATTTTGACCACGAGTGCCAGTGTTTCGGCCTGTGTGTTAACTGTTTTGAAAATGTGGAGTTTGAGTTGACTGCTGCATCAAATCAATCAAGAAAAACTGTAATTACCATGAGAAATAAAGCTTGGATTGATTGACACAAAGCTACTGACTGTAAAACAGTTAATCACAACCTCTTATGTAGGCCTACAGTACAAAATTCATGTTTAACTGAATCAACGGTTATTACAGATTTTCCCGATTGCTAAAACACTAAAAGTGAATGCTCATAACAAAATGCGAAACCGTAACGTTTGCATGCATTTGGTACACTCAGGCACCAAATGAATAAACACAATGTTGGCATGGCACCGTAAACAATTCTGTAACATATGGTGCAAAACACTACACACATTGTGCATGTGTTACACACTTTGACCAGTGGTGATGTTGCCCCCGCACTGCACGGCGACATTCTCGATGGCCCTTTGGCCGATGATGTTTCAGTCCCGATGTCTGCTTTTTACCAGAGTCTCTTCCTCTATCTCCTCTCCCTCTTCCCTCCCCATCTCTTCCTCGTTCTCCTCTTCTTCTTCCCGTTCTTTTCCTCATCTTCTCCTATCCCTTGGTCCTTCAGCCTCCATATTCACGATTGTCTCACGACAGGTGCTCATACCTGAATTATATAGTGACTGATTGGTGTTCAGTTACAGGTTAAGTGTTTTACGATGTGTGCGGGAGTGTTGCTAATGTCATGTGTGTTTTAACTATTGAATGGACGTGCTAACTGCAGAGTGTTTCATCATTGGCCAATGTGTGTAACACATGCACAATGTGTGTAGTGTTTTGCACCGTGTGTTACAGAATTGTTTACGGTGCCATGCAGATGTTGTGTTTATTAATTTGGTGCCTGAGTGTACCAAATGCATGCAAACGTTACGGTTTTGACGCTTTGGTATGAGCATTCACTTTTAGTGTTTTAGCAATCGGGAAAAACTGTAAACTGAAATGTACTCAAAACAGAAAATGTCATTGATAACCATCCAGCTTGTTGTAGTGCTAATACTTCTGGCTCGTACATTTTGCCATTGAACCATACTTTCACCAGTTTGTCTTTGACAAAATACATATGAGATATATTAATTATACAGGAATGATACCACAGTGGTCCCATGGGAAAAAAAATTATCATCAAGAATATTGTCTACTTTCTCTGGTGTCTCCTCCGCACCGACAGATCGCGCGTCGTGCATAGCCCGTTAATCAGAAAATTAAATGTCTTAGTGTAAAATACAGAAGGCATCTAACATATGATTGTCAGATATTAAACTACTCATGAACTATAATAACTGGTGAACAAAGGGTATCAGTAGCATTGCCTTAATGTAAGGAAGGGTGTATGAACTACTGTAGCTACAGCCCTTAACCCAGCAATGCTTAATAATAGTTCTTATCATGGCGACGCCAAATTGAGTTCTGGCATTTTTCATTTAGCAAAAACGTAAAAAGAATATAGCACGCAGTGTGCGAAGAATGCATTCAGCATCCCGCGAACATTGTTTAATTTGAGCCTTACGTAGCCTACAGTCTATATAATCTTCCTCCCGCGATGTGAAAAAAACGGCTTCCATCACGAGTGATGGAACATTTAAAATGTTACTAGTAACAATAAAACTTTTACTAGTAAGAATTGGAATAGATACTAGTAACTAATGTATAAGTACTAGTATCTAATTATTAGATGCTAGTAAAACTGAAAAATATACTAATAACTATTGGATTAGATACTAGTACTTAATGAATAAGTACTAGTATTTAATGAATAGTTACTAGTACAATCAAAATAGATACTAGTAACTATTGGATTAGATACTAGTACTTAATGAATAAGTACTAGTATTTAATGAATAGTTACTAGTACAATCAAAATAGATACTAGTAACTATTGGATTAGATACTAGTACTTAATGAATAAGTACTAGTATTTAATGAATAGTTACTAGTACAATCAAAATAGATACTAGTAACTATTGGAATAGTTACTAGTTGGAAACAAATAGTACATATCTGTAAAGCAGAGCCCCACAGGATACAATTATAAAAATGAGCAATTTGTTACTAGTAAAAATGTAATAGTTACCAGTAACTATTGGATTAGTTACTAGTAACGAAAAAATAGGTACTAGTATGTAGTGGTTACTAGTAAACCTGGAATAGATACTAGTAATTAAAGAATATTTACTAGTATCTAATGAATAGTTACTAGTATCTATTCCAGTTTTACTAGTAACTATTGGAATAGATACTAGTAACTAAATAATAAGTACTAGTAACTTTAAAATAGTGAATAGTACATTTTTAGGAATAAATGTTCAAACGGCCTGCCATACTACAGTGTGAAATTTTATTTACTCTGAAAGGTGATCTAGCATGGAATGACTGTGGTAATTGTGTTAATGGGTCCAATACATGCTAAGATTTAACATTTTATCACAGAATCATATCAAAATCTGGGGCAAATTTTAGCAACATACAAGTGTATATGTCAATTAATCATACTTAACTACTGATTTACAGTAAACCTGGGACATACCAGCACTACAAGGAAATGTACACTAGAATAGTGGACTCTCACTTGCTGGAATGAAGGCAGAGTATGAACTTCCCCAAATAGGAGTTGTCAACTCATTTCTGCAATCAGAAGAATCACAGACACCTGCAAACAGCTACATTTTCCTACCAAAACTGGAATGATTATGTCATCATGGATGCAATGAGTCAAATTGACATGTTATATTCACTTTTAATGCTAATCACTTAAATTTGAATGGCAGTGAAATAACTAAGTTATTGATGTACCATACATGTACACACATTAAGACAAATGCACAAATGTACCTGCAGTAGAGACTGCTGGGAAATATGATCAGTATATATTGATTTGTACATGTTTTAAGTATTTGATTAGAGGAACAATTTGCCTTCAATGTAATAATAATATTACAATGTGTGAAATAACACTGGATAATTTGCTTTCTGCACTGATCACTTGTTTTAATTATTTTAAATACTCTATAGATCAACAAATCATCCAGTCTCTTACAACTTACATGTTTCAAACTATGTAAAAAATATCAGGCATAATGTACTTAATGTTACTTAAGACTAAAATCCCAATTTCGACCTGGCTTTTGCAGCTGTCATGTTTAGAAATCTATACAGTGTAATCTTAAATGAACTACCAAGTATCAAGCTGAGAGCCAAATTAATCTGTTTTCAAAGAATTCCACATGAGACCAGATATTCACTCTGAAGGAAACATTTTTGATCACGTGTTAACCTCTCCTCAACTACCACCAGCCAGTCCATGTATTTGAGCTAGCACACCACATTCAACTTGTCTTCTAATCAACTTGTCCTTGATTACTTAATCTGGTGTACTAGTTTACTGTTAAGTACTGTCATTACAAACATTTGCAGAGGGAGGTGCTAAAACTCCCTTAACACGTTTCTGTTTAGAGTATTGTGCTGTATGTCAAGAAAACAGTATATTTATCTAGAATTCCCTTGTGAATGTACAGCAATTTAATACAGTGCAGAATTTAGATTTTCCCTTTTTAACCCAGTAGTTGGGTAAAAAATAACCTAACTATATATCATAAACTAGAGAGAGAGAGAGAGAGAGAGCCAACCCTATAACCCAGTTTTAACCCAACACAAATAACCCAGAAACCCAGGAGTTTTTAGGGTGTATACTCACTAACCTAGCATATTATCCCTGATCTAAACATTCCTATAGTACTTTGAATTGTAAATGATTGGTCTTATATTGGAAGTGTTCCGGGAGAACAGAGATTCAATATGTTAAAAAACATCACATTTTCATTGGCCATAAGTCTGCCTACATAATGTGGTGAAATTTCAACTACGTATGGTTACGCACATCTTGCCATGAGATTACGTTGTATCTGAATACTGTAACCACCCAGCACACACCTGTTCTTATGTTTTTATGCTTGCTACATCAAGCAAGCTTTTCTACTTACCTATCCTGGTGTTTCCTCTACACATGACACAAAAAGGTAGAAGTGGTCCCAGCTCTCTCAATTATTGATATTTTACAATTTTTGCCAACTGCTGTTGTTTTGTGTGTGTTTTGTTACATATAAAGTTTTTGTGGTCTTCATAGGCTAAACAGATCATCTCTGATTCATCTGACTTGATCTCCAGCTGATAAAATGAAGGTGCACGGGTGAACACACCTAGGCCTATCACAATATGCAAAAAATCTATTCGTAAATAAAAATGAGCCCAACATTTTTACAGCCGCAATCATTTCTATTTGCATGCTTGTTTGTTTTCCTCGTCTCTCTCTCTAGCAAAGAGACTTCATTGTTTTGGTTGGGTGTGGTCTGTAATTTCCATTTTTTTTTTTTTTTTTGGTTGATTTGTTCTTTATTGTATATATT
>JACXGM010037622.1:0-11052 GCA_016801145.1 Umbra pygmaea
GGCTTAGATTTTGACATTGTTAGTGACAGCAGGAATAGATGAACGTTTTGATATAACATTTGTGTATGTGGAGTGAAAGATGTAGGAGTGGCGGCAGTTTAGAAATTGTTTCAAGATTAGGCAGGGAAGACCTGGCTCCACTCTAGCTCCACTCTAGCTAGTCCATTCATTCCTATGGGACGATTTTTTCGTTACAAAACCGGTAATATCCGAACAACCGTTTTATGAAACCTTCCACAAAATGTTACGAATGTGAACGGGAACGAGCCACACGTTTTGGCACTAGATTTTGTGTGTAGCATAAAAACTCTGGGAGCAGTGTCACTCTGAAGATTTTCTCCATTCATTCCTATGGGACTCTTTTATACGCTATTATTTTGAAAACCGTTTTTCGAAACCTTTCACGAAATGACACGAATGTTAAGGGGAACAAGCCGCACGTTTTGGTACCTTACTTGTAATTTTAGTATAAAAACTCTGGGAGCAGTAGTGGCCGGAAAATTCAGCCCATTCATTCCTATGGGATTTTTTTGTCACGAAAATGGTAATATTTCACGAATCGTTTTACGAAACCCTCCACAAAACAGTTCCAACTCGATCGGTACATTACTCTATGTATTGATTTTTGAAGCTCTGGGAGGAGTAGTGGGGCTATAATAATAATAATAATAATATATATGTCGGATAATAGTATGTGTTCCTTGCCAAAGGCAAGAACACTTAATAATAATAATAATATATATGTCGGATAATAGTATATGTTCCTTGCCAAAGGCAAGAACACTTAATAATAATATATATGTCGGATAATAGTATGTGTTCCTTGCCAAAGGCAAGAACACTTAATAATAATATATATGTCGGATAATAGTATGTGTTCCTTGCCAAATGCAAGAACACTTAATAATAATAATAAAGAATAATAATAATAATCCTAAAGAAATCTATAGGGCCTTCACCTTTTCAAGGCTTGGGCCCTAATAATAAAGAAGAATAATAATAATCCTAAGGAAAAAAATAGGGCATTTGCCTTTTCAAGGCTTGGGCCCTATTAATCACAATTCGCCTTTGGCTAAGCCACACCCTAGAATGTAGATTGACCAATCACAGCGCAGCCAAGAACGAGCTCCCACAGAGGTCCGACACTTTTTCACAGCGCTCCATTGACTTTATCACAGGCGTCTCATATTTTTGGCCTCGGCAGGCTATTACCGTCTTAGTTTTATGAAAAATATGGTTAAACGTTATGCTTGGGGCATGTCTTACACAGATACGCGTTTCCTAGAGAGTTTGGAGGGGGTGTCCGTTTTTTCCCTTCACAAAACCAAAGTCAAATCCTGACAAGTGTCAGCTAATGTTAACGTTACCTAGCATACCGGTTGTTGATACGCTAGAACATGCTGCTAATAAATACAACGTTATACACGTGTAGTCCATTTGCTTTGTAATAACGATTATAGAAGTGAATAGAGACCTACCAAGCTTTGCAAGAACAGTGTTGCTCCTTGATATTGTTAGTACCAACATCCGTCTCGATTAGGAGGATATGCGGTGGTTCATTTTTAGACTGTGTAACCAGTATACTTTTGCCTCTATTTGGATGCCTTGTTGTTCCTTGCGTTTCACCTGTATGTCATGAATATAGCGTTTGAACGCATATTACAGGCCCTTTTGCCTACTTCTATCGGACACTTTATTTGCTGCTTTATAAAAGTTTGATAAAATTTCAGCAGGAAGAGCTGTCACAGTACAAGGCATGTTGATACCAAAGCAGAGCCCAGATGAAGACGTCGGACAAAGTGACAGTAACTAAGAAGGAGGGGCTTAGCCAAAGGTGAATTAAATCCTATTTAATTCTAGGTTGTCACACTTTAAAATGTGGAAATGTATGAGGGAGGTGAATACTTATGCAAGGCACTGTAGCAGATAAAATACCTAGATTTGGCATTTGTAGTTGGAATATGTTGCAGTTGACCATCAATATAAAGTCCAATGAACGGTCACTGCCAGTAAAGCAAGTCATCATTGGGATGAAAAATCAAAACAATCACAAAGAGATAGCGGTTACACTTTATTTGGAGAGTCCGAAATTCCATCTGTAGGTGCTTAGGGTTTTTAATAGGCTGCAGATAATCTGTTTACAGACACACCTTTTGGACTCTCAAAATAAAGTGTTACCGAGATATTTAGAACATTCTCAATATATAAGAACATACTGGTGAGCTTAGGAACATTAATGGGAAACCACTGTGTTGAAAAATTATTTCCCAGTTGAAGAACCCCCTTAATAACAGTTGGCCAAATCAAGACCACTCTGTTTAGTCTATATTATCTGCTTAGATTCAGGCAAATACAGTAAAACTCAGAATGCACTTTACAGTGCACAGGGACCCAACACTTTTTTTAAGGCAAAGTAGTGGAATGTTCTGCAATGGCCAAGTCAATAATTTGACCTGAATCCAATTAAAGTTTCAGTGTGTAAGATTTAGTGGCATCAAGTTGTATGGTTTGCAAATTACAAATAGCCAGTCACTAACCGCCTACCCCTCCCTTAGCAAACAAAAAAATCTTCTACGGTGGCCGACGTAGGACAAAATATGTTGTCATCTGAGACAGCAGAGTACCAAGTTTAACCAATGAGGTTTCTTCATATAGAGATATTAAGAAATTATATATTTTTATATTTTTTTGCAAATGTTATTTTTTCTTGTTCATCATTGTGTTAGTGTTTTATTCACTGACTTTACCTAGCTTATTTCCATGCTAGTTAGTACAAGATAAAAAAGTTGCTTTGAAAACATTTTTCCTTCATTAGAGCCTTCTATCTGGGAAAAGCCACACTGATGTTTACTCGCGATTTCTGTCTGCGTCGCTCCCGTATTTGTCTGGCCTCATCATGCTTTCGAAAAAACAATCCAACTAACGTTACATATTTTTTCTAACAGGGTACTAAAAGTTTAGCTGGCTAATATCAGCTGTTATGCTGTAGGCTAACGTTCTGTTTTGCAGTAAATAATACTAATTCTTCTGCTGCTGCTTCTTCTTCTGTTTCTTCTGCTGCTTCTTCTTCTGCTGCTTCTTCTGCTGCTACTTCTTCTGCTGCTGCTTCTTCTTCTGCTGCTTCTTCTGCTGCTGCTTCTTCTGCTGCTGCTTCTTCTGCTGCTGTTGCTTCTTCTGCTGCTGCTGCTTCTTCTGCTGCTGCTGCTTCTTCTGCTGCTACTTCTTCTTCTTCTGCTGCTGCTGCTTCTTCTGCTGCTGCTGCTTCTTCTTCTGCTGCTTCTTCTGCTGCTGCTTCTTCTACTGCTGCTTCTTCTGCTGCTGCTGCTGCCAACAGCTGCTGCTGCCAGCTGCTGCCGCCGCCGCCGCCACTGCTGCTTCTCTTTCAAGGTAGTGATGAAACGCGCTGTTTGTTCGCTGAGGGCAACGGTAGAATCATGACGACAAAATACAGCAACCTCCATGAAAGGGGGTGCCCGCGGTTATGTAGATATAAATGACTCATTCTAAGGTAATGAAAACATAATGGTTCATAACGTAAGGTCTTTACACACCACTGAAAACATAGTTATGGATCTTATTTGCATTTCTGTCAATAGATCCTTAGAAATACTACACACTGAACCTTTTTAAGCCTGCATGTCACTTGCTGAAGGAAAAACAGCCAAAGAATCAGCAGGAAATTATTTTAGCTGTGGCAAAGGCCGGGCATAGCATCAAATGGGAGCAACCCAGCATCTGGTGATATTTATGTGTTCCAGACTTCAGACAGTCATTGTCAGAAAATGATTTGCAACCAAGTATACATATTCACAATTTAATTCATTCATTATTAATTTGTTTTAATAGAATAGCTTGCATTTTCAAGAAACTGCTATGTGATTTCATTACAGCAGTGGTGTGTGAGGCACCTGTGTGTCAATTAACACAGGCTATTCATTTGGAAAACTGACTCATTTACAGAGGGAATAGAAAAACCAACATAACCCATGTCATTTGTACCCATTCCACAGAAAACAAATAAACAAACTGCATATATGTATAACTGTCACATATTACGGATGTAGTGGTGTAAAAGAGAGCAAGACTCAGGCAGATGGATGGTTCATTGTGGATTCTTTATATTTGTTTGTTCGTCAATCCAGGGCACACACAGGATGGGTTGTAGGGTACACATAATAGCTGGTTGCATAAACCCATAAACTATATGGACTCACTTCTCACAACTTCAGAAAGGGTTGCAGGGTACACGTAATAGCTATTTGCATAAACATGTAAACTATATCGCCACTATGAAATCGCTGTGCCATGTCAAAAGAATTTCTCTGCATAGGATGATGTATGTTATTCGATGTATATGATAAATAAACAACTTTGACTGACTTTGACTATATGGACTCACTTCTCACAACTTCAACAAACTTGGCTCCTGGACCAACTTTACAGCAAAACGAAAGTAACTAACACACTAAACAAACAGAATATCAATGACCGACAACCTTCATTTTTTTTAAATAAGAACAAAGGAAGCAGAACAAAAATATTAACTATATAAAAGTTAGTAAACATATTAAGGAAAGCTAAAAAGGGCTATTATAACATTTTTTTAGAGCAACACAGAAGCAACATTAAAGAGACATGGAAGGTACTAAATAGTGCAATCAAAGGAAACACTAAGAAAAGTGAATATCCCAAGTACTTCACAAATCAATCGAAAACTATAACTAAGCCAATCGATATTGCAAATTAATTTAATAATTATTTTTTAAATGTAGGAGTCAACCTTCCAAACAATATTGTACAACCAGAATTAACAGTAGTTACAACCAGAATTAACAGTTATATCAAATACAAGCTCAATATTTCTAAAACCAGCAGAAGAAAATGAAATAACAAACACAATAAATAAATTTAAAAATAAAAAATCTAAAGATTTTAATGATAGAGACAAGGCACTAGTTCAATACGTTATGACATCTGTTGTAAAACCACTAACCTATATTTTCAACCTATCTCTCTGAATTGGTGTTTTTCCGGACATGAAAATAGCTGAACTCATCCCCATCTAGAATAATGGTGATAGCCATTTATTCTCAAATTATAGACCAATTTCTCTCCTTCCACAATTTTCAAAAATACTAGAAAAAACTATTTGTAACAAGATTAGTTTTATTATAAAACATAAACCATTATACGATCATCAATATGGCTTCCAAGTAAATCGATCTACCGAAATCGCTGTGATAGAGCTGGTTGAAAAACTGTCCTCTGCAATAGAAAATAAAATTACTCAGTTGGAATTTTTTTTGACTCTAAGAAAGCATTTGACATCATTGATCATAAAATATTGTTAAAAAAACCTGAAATCCCTGGCATCAGGGGCGTTGCACAAAGATGGATTAGTAACTATCTCAGGAATAGATTTCCGTTTGTGCAACTTACTAACAACAGGTCACAGCTACAGAGGCTCACTTGTGGGGTTCCACAAGGATCAGTCCTTGGACCAAAGCTATTTATATTATATATCAATGACACATTTGTAATGTGTTTACACAATTAAATTGTGTTTTATTTGCAGATGATACAACTCTATTTTATTCCAATCAAAATTTGGGACAGCTTCTGGACAATGGAAGCAGAAATTATGACGTAAAAAAATGTTTTGATGTTAATAAATTGTCATTAAACATAAATAAAACCAAATGTATCTTATTTGGTAATAAAAAAATAAACACAAAAGTCCAGATTAGTATTGAAATGTTTGAACTAGAAATGGTAAGAGAAATGAAATTCTAGGTGTCATTATTGACCACAAGCTAAGTTGGAAATCCCACATTACATACATAAAGTAAAAAATTTCAAAAACCCTGGCAATTCTATCTAAAATGAAACACAATCCCGATTTAAAGGCACTAATTATACTGTACCAGTCACTAATAGTGCCATACATGACTTAATGTTTAGAGATCTTGGGAAATACTTACAACAATAAAACCGATTGTTATTTTCCAAAAACGGGCTATACGAATTATAAACAAAACAGATTATTATCACCCAAAAAACAAACTATTTATTAATTCTAATTTATTAACATTTAATGATTTAGTTGAATTTAAAATAGCCAAAATAATGTTTAAAATAATATTCAATAAATTTCCGGACTGTGTCCAGAACCTGTTCCAGATTAAATTAACTCCTTATGAGGAACACTTATGTTCAGTAAACCACAGATCAGAACCAAAGATCAGAACCAATGTCAAACAGAGATGTCTGTCTGTTCATGGGGTTAAACTGTGGAATAGTCTCAATGAAGAACTGAAAACTTCTAAATCCATTGGTAGCTTTAAGAAAGTATTTAATAAGAAAAAGATTACATTATACACTGCTCAAAAAAATAAAGGGAACACTTAAAAACAATATAATGTAACTCCAAGTCAATCACACTTCTGTGAAATCACAATGTCCATTCAGGAAGCAACAATGATTGACAACCAATTTCACATGCTGTTGTGCAAATGGAACAGACAACAGGTGGAAATTATAGGCAATTGGCAAGACACCACCAATAAAGGAGTGGTTCTGCAGGTGGTGACCACAGACCACTTCTCATTTCCTATGCTTCCTGGCTGATGTTTTGGTCACTTTTGAATGCTGGCGGTGCTTTCACTCTAGTGGTAGCATGAGACGGAGTCTATAACCAGGTAGTGGTTCAAAGTGGTTCAGGTAGTGCAGCTCATCCAGGATGGCACATCAATGTGAGCTGTGGCAAGAAGGTTTTCTGTGTCTGTCAGCGTAGTGTCCAGAGCATGGAGGCGCTACCAGGAGACAGGCCAGTACATCAGGAGACATGGAGGAGGACGTAGGACGGCAACAACCCAGCAGCAGGACCGCTACCTCCGCCTTTCTATAAGGAGGATCAGGAGAAGCATTGCCAGAGCCCTGCAAAATAACCTCCAGCAGGCCACAAATGTGCATGTGTCCTCTCAAACTGTCAGAAACAGACTTCATGAGGGTGGTGTGAGGGCCCAAGATCCACAGGTGGGGGTTGAAGCTTACAGCCCAAAACCATGCAGGCCATTTGGCATTTGCCAGGGAACACCAAGTTTGGCAAATTCGCCACTGGCGCCCTGTGCTCTTCACAGATAAAAGCAGGTTCACACTGAGCACATGTGACAGGAGTGACAGAGTCTGGAGACGCCGTAGAGAACGTTCTGCTGCCTGCAACATCCTCCAGCATGACCGGTTTGGCGGTTGGTCAGTAATGGTGTGGGGTGGCATTTCTTTGGGGGGACCTCCATGTGCTCGCCAGAGGTATCCTGACTGCCATTAGGTACTGAGATGAGATCCTCAGACCCCTTGTGAGACCATATGCTTGGGCAGTTGGCCCTGGGTTCCTCCTAATGCAAGACAATGCTAGACCTCATGTGGCTGGAGTGTGTCTGCAGTTTCTGCAAGAGGAAGGCATTGATGCTATGGACTGGCCCGCCCGTTCCCCAGACCTGATTCTGATTGAGCACATCTGGGACATCATTCTCGCTCCATCCACCAATGCCAGGTTGCACCACAGACTGTCCAGGAGTTGGCGGATTCTTTAGTCCAGGTCTGGGAGGACATCCCTCAGGAGACCATCCGCCACCTCATCAGGAGCATGCCCAGGCATTGTGGGGAGGTCACTACTGAGCCTCATTTTGACTTGTTTTATGGCCATTACATCAAAGTTGGATCAACCTGTAGTGTGGTTTTCCACTTTGATTTTGAGTGTGACTCTATATCCAGACCTCCATAAGTTGATAAATTATATTTCCATTGATCATTTTTGTGTGATTTCAACTATGTACGAAAGTATTTCATAAAATTAGTTCATTCATTCAGATCTACGATGTGTTATCTTAGTGTTCCCTTGATTTTTTTGAGCAGTGTATAAAGCTGAATGAATTTAGCCTCTTTATTTTTTGTCATTCTTTATGCAAGCACAATTACTTTGGGTCTTGGTGTTGTGTGTAAAATAAATCAAATGTAATGTTGTGAGTAAAATAATTGTAATATAAAAATGATTGGCGCAATAAGCATAAGCTTTGGCCGACACCTTTTCGGTCTATTTTTTTTTCTTTTAAATCTATGTTTTGCCTGTAAATTGTTTCTTTTTTTCGAAGCTGACCAACATAAACTTTAACTGAACTTAGCCTCTCTCTGATCTGGGCAGCTTATATGTAGAACCTAACTGATTAACAGGACACGGCTGAACGCGATCCTCAATCAAACAGATCTACAAGATACCAGAACACCCTAACCTAAACCCTATCTGTAACAGATGCCCAAATCAGAGAGACGTTATCACATACATTAAAGGAATATTCCAGCTATTTTACTAACAACCTAAAACTACATGCAAAGCACTGAAACAAGAACATTAAATGACTAAGACACATAAATACCGTAATTCCTCAAATAAAGACCGGGGCCTTTATTTACCTCTACTACAGAAGGCAACCGGCTTTTATTTGAAGCAGGCTTTTGTTAGAGGCAGGCCTTTATTTCTGATTCCCTCTGTTTGATAAGTATAATTGGCTATATTTTTTTGTAAATCCTTGTTCCATTTTGCCTTTTATTACTGCATTACTTTGTTATCACAATCTCAACAATTCTTGTAACCGTTCCAAATCCAATACGGAGGGGCCATGTTATTTCCAATGTACATTAATACAAACAACACCAAGCTGAGTAAAACGTACAGCCGCATTGACTGAAATACCAGTAGGACAATTATACTTAGCGATACTATTTCCTGCTCTCGCGAGCTGGCATTCCGTAAATGTTCCGTCCAACCTGAGTTGCGACTACCCTGAGTTAGCATTTCAACCTGGTAGTGAGTAGTATAACTTGTGCTAAATTAGGTTTGAAACGAAAACCTACGGAGCGGCAGCTCGCAGGAGCAGAAGTACCATAATCCGAAAATAGCATGAATATATTGTTGAATCTATTAAAGTGATAGAAATGTATATTACGCTTAACTGGAATGCACATTATATGAAATTATCCACATGTAATATTCCCCCGGCCTTTATTTAAGACTGGCCTTTATTTGTCTGTGTTGACCACGCCCCCAGCCACTATCAGAGGCCCGGCGTTTAATTGACTACCGTTTTTTATTTGAGGAATTACGGTAACCAAACAATATATACATGAGTCCATGTCTCAGTCCATGTACGCCAGACCCCATTGGGCTGGACGATACAGTACCCCACCCCAGGGGCTCACAAAAACCAAGCAGAGCAAAAAGGAAGGGTGGGCGGGCAGAAACAATACCCCCCACAGTACCTGAGCGCCCCAAAAGCTCCACACTCCTCCTGCGGTGGAGGGTCCACCAGAGGTCTTCGTTTGACAGGCAGCCACCCCAAGTAGGCAGAGCAATGTGGTGATGGCAACCCCCCAGACCCCAACAATGGAGGCGGTTTCGGGGCAGGAAGCCCAGGCCTCAACGGTGCAGGGGGCCCTGGCCTTAGCTCCTCCATTCATTGCTGGACCAGCTCCTCCAGCCAACCACCCTGATGGAAGTAGGTGCTGCTCCTCCAGCCACTCCCGAGGAGTTTCTAGCACATCTTCAAACTCTGGTTGGGGTGCCGGCAATAGCCACTCCAGTTGGGGAGGGGGTAGCTGCCCAGGAAACAGCTCCTCAATTGACTGTGTAGGTGACAGAGGCAGCCAGGGCTCCCTGCTGTCCCACCTATCAATAGGGGATGGTACATCAGCCCTGGCTAAGTTTCCGGAGCAACAACCATTATAGCCCCCCCAATAAATTTCCTGGGGGGACCCCGGCAGTCGCTACTCCTGTGCCCTTCTGTTAGCGCCTCCATGCTACACTGCAGTCTCAAGTCCCTCGATTGATGGTCGGTCATTTCTGTCACATATTACGGATGTAGTGGTGTAAAAGAGATGAAGACTCAGGCAGATGGATGGTTTGTTGTGGATTCTTTATATTTGTTTGTTCGTCAATCCAGGGCACACACAGGATGGGTTGTAGAGTACACGTAATAGCTAGTTGCACAAACACATAAACTATACACACTCACTTCTCACACTTCAACAAACGTGGCTCCTGGACCAACTTCACAGCAAAACGAAAGTAACAAACAACATTGAACAGAATATCAATATCAGTTGCAAACTGTTCCCCATCCATAGACGAAACCATAGGCATTTTGTTAATAACATTGCCAGCTGCAACAAAGTGACTGTTAACACTAGAACCGCCAAACGCCAACCTCATCTGGCATTTGTAGTTAAAATATATCTGTGATTTTGAAACCTACACCCTCCTCCTTCCTTGATTTTTCCTAAATATGTGTATTTTACATTATTCCGTTGTCCAATTTTAAATTGTATAGATGATTTTCATGTTTTTTTACCCCTAATTCCTACTAAAACGGCCAAAATCCGATGCCGCCTAACGTTGGTACCCAGCCAATTATCTGGTACCCAGGCGCTAAGCACCAAGGCGCTAAGCACCTCTCTTTAAATAATGCTGTCAATGGCTCAATGGGCAATGATCACAGACAAAATAACTTTAGTCCTGGCTGAGAATTAACTAAATAATGTGTATCACGTCGTACACTCACCTAAAGGATTATTAGGAACACCTGTTCAATTTCTCATTAATGCAATTATCTACTTAACCAATCACATGGCAGTTGCTTCAATGCATTTAGGGGTGTGGTCCTGGTCAAGACAATATCCTGAACTCCAAACTGAATGGCAGAATGGGAAAAAAAGGTGATTTAAGCAATTTTGAGCGTGGCATGGTTGTTGGTGATTTAAGCAATTTTGAGCGTGGCATGGTTGTTGGTGCTAGACGGGCTGGTCTGAGTATTTCACAATCTGCTCAGTTACTGGGATTTTCACGCACAACCATTTCTAGGGTTTACAAAGAATGGTGTGAAAAGGGAAAAACATCCAGTATGCGGCAGTCCTGTGGGCGAAAATACCTTGTTGATGCTAGAGGTCAGAGGAGAATGGGCCGACTGCTTCAAGCTGATAGAAGGGCAACTTTGACTGAAA
>JACXGM010037623.1:0-11052 GCA_016801145.1 Umbra pygmaea
GACACACTTACTGTGCACACACGCTTCCACACACACACAGACACACATACTGTGCACACACTTCCAAACACACACAGACACACTTACTGTGCACACAGGCTTCCAAACACACACAGACACACTTACTGTGCACACAGGCTTCCAAACACACACAGACACAGTTACTGTGCGCACACGCTTCCACACACACACTGACACAATCAGCAGGCAAATATTAAAGCATACACAAACAAAAACACTGATGGGTACGCATCTAACAACACACACATCACACAGTTTTGAGAAAATGTTAGCGTTCTCTGCGGACGTGAAGGAACAATAGAACAGACCGTTACACCAGAAACAAACTGAAAGACGGAAGAGAGGGGAGACAAAAAGGGAGAAACAGAAAGAGGGAGAGAACAAGACAAAGAGAGACAGTGTGTGTGTGTGCGTCGGGGGGGGGAGACAGCCGATGATGAGAGGAAGCCCACAGCAGCACAATTAGGCCATCCTGCTGTGTCGTTCTTTCACTGGAGCTGGTTCACTGGCCAGCTGTATCCTCCTCCAACACTGCACTCTGCAGCTAGCTTTCATGTTGGCTCAGTGCAGAACCACACACACATTTCAGTGATCCAGTTTGCTCAAAGGCAGACTCACCCACATAGGCATTGCAGCTTTCATGTTTGCACAGTTCAGAACAGCAAGCAGGCAGGCCAACACACACACACACACGCAGGGGCATTGTCCTTCAGCATGCACACACTGTATGGGAGGGGTTGGGGAGTGACACATCTACTGTACCTGCAGACAGGAAAACACAGATACACCCCCACGTTTTGTAAAGCACACAAATCTTATCAGTTCCCTTGCTTTGGAGAGAACAGCAAAGCTCTAAAATCTGGTTTGTATGTGTCCTCCAGGCTTTGTAAATACAACGACCACCCAGCTCTGGTGAGGATCCCCTATGCAGCGACAGCCAGGACATCCCGCCTCCAACCATACCTGACCATGATGATGTGATGATGAGTCATGAGAGGACAATATGACTGACAGATGCATCAGCCAATTGGGATGTAGGGGCTCCTCTTAGGTACCACAGATTGCGGCAGTACAGACACTGGACAGCACGTCCGACAGAGTATCCCCTGTAACCCAAGCAACAGCTCTGCAATATCTCTGCCGCCTTGGACGAAAGGACAAATAGAAACAGGCGGGCTACGGTATTTTGAGAGGCTGTTTCTGGCATCTAGACATCTGACAGCCATGGTTACCTAGAGACCATCCGTCTACAGTGAAAGACGACCACAGCCCACCGTTCTGCCTCTGGAATCATCATTTTAGGACACCTGGTGAACTGCGATTGGCCAAACCGGGTGTTCCCTGGTTCTGAGTTCCAGGAGTGTACGTATGAGAGTGTGTTTGTGAGTCACATCGGCTGTTTGTCTGAAGAGAGCGATTGAAGATGTCATGGGTCAGAAGTTGCCGCCCCTCCAGTGGATGTATTTTAATGTGCGCTTAATTAAGTGTTATACAAACTTTACATGGCGTGCTTTAACAAGTTCTAAATATGATTATGATATTGAGAGAAAGAAAAAAAATAACAGTATTTTAATATAACGCTCTTCTTCTTCTTCCGAGATGTGTTTGGATGTGCATATTACGGCTATACGACACCATTGAGTCAGCGTGGGTATCTGTCCTGCTTTGTGTTATATAAAAAAAAATAATGATGAAAAAACATTCCTCTTCAATATCCACACTATCATAGTACTTAGAATGCATGCGTGATATGCTGTTTCATTCTGAGTGGTAGTGTGCTGGTGTGGATATTGGGTTAAAGTTCACCCAGTCGAAGTTCAGCCGTGTGCACGTTACATGATGTACAGTAGACGCCACGTCATCACCATGAAGGTGAAAGGTGAAAGGTGAGAGCTCAGGGCCTCGAGCCCAGTTCAGGTCATCTCATCATAGATTCTCATCGATATCTCTGTTCGTCATTTCCATCACTGAATGTGAGGCTGCTTTTACCATAGAAATTACTAGGATATGACTACAATGGATTCTTAGGACTACGCACGGCTCCAGTTCTCTGCACATAGACTGAGGATTTCCTGATATGGACAGCACACAAATATTGCATTCCTCTATTGGATTTAGGTATTGTGACCCTTGTCTGGTGTCCATATTCAGACTTCAGCTTTAGTTTTCTGCCTCCACATCATGTGTCTCTGTCATTCCAATTTGTTAGTAAAGTAGTATCCACCAAACTGCAGCATCCTGTCACACAGACACTGCTTCATATCAGCAGACACAGTAGGAATATTAGGGTTTACAGTCCAGACAAGAGTAAGTCACCTCACCGCCAAACCTCTTGTTAATCTGTTGCTCTCATTATTTAATGGTGTACATAGTATTTGACGCTGTTTAAATGGAAGACGTGATGTACTAATATAATTGTGTATAGTATTTCCTAGAGATGTTTATTTTCTATAAAATTATGTTCGATTGCTTATAAAATGTTATTAAAAGAATCCATAAAAAAATTAAATAAGACTTTTGGGAATGTCACTCGTTCTAAGTTGAGCATGCTGTTTCTTTATGTTTTGTTTTAATCAATGACACTACATCACTTTGTTTGAAATGTTTTTGTAACGCCAATGTCAAATATACCAGCACCTTTCAATGCTGCCCGACCAAGGACTGTTCTTTTTTGTCATCTTCTTTGATATATGCATTGGAAATCACACATTTACTATTGAGGTCACATCAACTCTGAGGACAGCAAAATCCTTAATATGAACCATAGAAATGGAATAATTAGAAATGCCATTCCAATTCAAATGAATGTAGCAGAATGGTCAGAGCGGCAGCCATTTTTACGTGTACCATTCCATTGCAAAGATCTTGCAGCCTACTTCCGCATTAAACCGTTTCGCTTGTTGTCACCATGGCAACTAACAACAATCACCATTTTGTCGTGTACTAATCGAATGACCACGCCAAGCAGTTCAATGGCCTTTCTATCCATTCTTTTTCTACGGTATGAACCCTTAGCCAAAGAGCAAGCCATAATAACCAAACATGTAAACTCAGCAAAAAATACACTATTTTAAAGATAATTCATAAAAAAACAAAAACAGATCTTCATTGTAAAGTGTTTAAACAATGTTTTCCATAGTTGTTCAATGAATCATAAACAATTTATTAACATGCGTTCCTGTGGGACAGTTGTTAAGACGCCAACAGCCTACAGACAGTGGGCAATAAAGGACACAGTTATGAAAACTGAGGACACTAAATAGACCTTCCTACAGACTCTGAAAAACACCAATATAAAGATGCCCTGCTAACCTGCGTGAATGTGCCTTAGACATGCTACACGGAAGCGTGAGGACGGCAGATGTGGCCAGGGCAATAAACCTATAATGTCTGTATTGTGAGACGCCTAGACAGCGCTACAGGGAGACAAGAAGGGCTGCTGATTGTCCTTGTAATGGCAGACCGTGTGTATCCCTCCATCAGTGCTCAGACAATTCGCAATAAGCTGAGAGAGGCTGGACTTAGGGCCTGTAGGCCTGTTGTAAGGCAGGTGCTCACCAGACATCACTGGCAACAACGTTGCTTATGGACACAAACCCACCTTTACTGGACCAGACAGGACAGGCTAAAAGTGCACTCCACTGACGAGTCAAGGATTTTGTCTAATAGGGGTAATAGTCGGACTTGTGATTGTCGTTGAAAGAATGAGCATTACACTGAGGCCTGTACTCTGGAGCGGGATCGATTTGAATGTGGAGGGTCTGTCAACTACGTTATGGTCTGAGACGGTGTGTCACAGCAATCTCAATGCTGTGCGTTACAGGGAAGACATCCTCCCTAATGTGGTAAACTTCCTGCCAGTCTGGGATCTGTTGGATGAGAGGGTGAGGGCTAGGGCCATTCCCCCCAGAAATGTCAGGGAAATTGCAGGTGCCTTGGTGGAAGAGTGGGGTAACATCTTACACCAAAAACTGGCAAATCTGGTGCAGTCCATGAGGGGGTGCACTGCAGTACTTAATGCAGCTGGTGGCCACACCAGATACTGACTGTTAGTTTTGATTTTGCCCTTCCCCCCCTTTGTTCAGAGATATATTACAAAATGTCTGTTAGTCACATGTCCGTGTCACATGTTTGCTGAGTTTATATCAAAATATTACCTTACATCAAGAATACTAAAATCTTACCTACAAGTGCTATAGCCTGATGGTTTTCATAATTCGCACCCACCTGGTGTATCAGGTCACAATAAGACTCAGGTTTGAGTATGAGGTCCTTACCCTAACTCTTAATTAACCTGGAATGGCTAACCTTAACCCTAACACTTAATCCAACCCAAATTATAACTTTGCCCCTAAACTGGACCACTAAGCGAAAAGAAAATTGGGAGATAAAAAGTGTATCTTACTTCATTATGATTTAACCTGGGGATTTCTTTTTTTGGGGGGTTCATCCCTCTTATTGGAGGAAAACCAAATACAGACACACCCTTGTAACTTACCCTCATTTTGGGGACTGGAAAGTAAACAATCCATGTTCTTAATCAAACATTAATAAAATAACATGTAACCCTAAATTAATCACTAATTATTAACCCAAACCTATAATGCCTAAACCTAAAAGTAACCTCATACCTAACATTTAGCCTTTAAAGGACAATTCCGGCAAAAAATGAACCTAGGGGTTAATAACATATGGGTACGGAGTCGACCGTTCTCTGGGATTTGTTTTAATGCTAATCGAATGTATCCTGTTTTAGCTCAAACCACTATATAGCTTATAACGCTAGTAGTCGGGGCATGAATTAAGTAAAAAGAAATTGCTACTTTATAAAACTAACAAGTCTCAAAATAACACCACACTTCCACAGTGGCATAATGAGGGTCCCTACATGCAGACCGAAGCATTGAGAACTTTGTAAGTGTACAGACAGTTTATTTAAAATATAGTTTATAAAGACAGTACCATTCGCGTATACAGGTAGGCAGGGGCGCTGTAAAGGGGGGGTAAAGGATGACGATTCTCGGGGCCCATGACTAAGAGGGGGCCCAGAGAAGCCCTGTCTCAGCTGTGTTGGGGGCCCTGTCAAGATTCTTTTCATGGGGCCCAAAATCCTTAGCAGCGCCCCTGCAGGCAGGCACCACATTGTGAAAACAGTCTCGACCAGTCAAACCACGAACGCGTTCTTCCCTTGTAGTAAGCAGGGCTCTCAAGTGTCACCCATTGAGTGTGACAGTCACTCATTTCACTCTTTTGTCACGCACTCCCGCCACACATTGTATTTCTCACGCCAAATTTTTTTGTATAATATATTCTGCCAAAATCATCAGTATTAAAACAATAAATTACCTGAAATATTTCAGTTGGTGTGCAATGAATCTAAAATATATGAAATTTTAATTTTTATCATTACATTATGGAAAATAATTAACTTTATCACAACATGCTAATTTCTTGAGAAGGACCTGTAAACTCGATATGGTCTGGCCAAACCATAGGCCAAACATACCGCTAATTCTTTGCGTTTTGATGACGTTGCCGCCTACTTGGTCACGTCTTAGCAATCTCTATATGCGAACGGTACTCTCTTTATAAGTCGCCATTCTGTAAGTTTTCCGTCCAACCCCAGTTAACTTACCGGAGTTAGCGTTTCATCTTAATAATGATTAATGTCACCTGTGCTGAATTTGGTTTGGAACAAAAACCTGGAATTGCAGCTCGCAGGAACATGGAATGAGTATCGCTGCTCCCGAATCCTACATACTAGAAAATTAACGGTTGACCCCATCAGGTCATTTCCTCGAGTTCATCACAACATGATAGAGTAATCTCAAATGTGAGAACCTCTAGCTAGATTGATGTTATTTAAAAAAAATAATCCGACAGGTAGCAGGAGGTGAACATGACATTTTTTTAAGTTTCACTTCATGGAAGACATTAGAGATGTTAACTGAAGCAAAGATTGTAGATTTTCCATACAGAATACTAATGGAATTACCAGAATTCCGTTCTAATGAACGTCTCATTAGATATTGTTTTGAACTTATATGTTATAATGTTACTTTTTTTCAGTTTGATAGTTTATAGGCTATTAGCCTAAGTAAAATAAGAACTATGAAATAAACTGGATATTGATGTGCAATAGCCTTGTTTGAAGGCAGCTTTACATATCTGAATGCACACAGTAAGTATATCAAATAAAAAGCAAAATAATAGAAATATATGTCATAGAACTTGAAAGGAAATTAATTCTGCTTTACCCACATGGGGTATTACATAAAAATATACATGCATATGTTGACATTGGCAAAGTCATTAATCATTCACGCCCTATATTCGTATATAGATCTGAGAACAAGGTGATGAAGGTTTTACAACTTAGCAATTCATTTTACAATAAAATAACATCTCTGCAATGAGGTAGGTCATGCATTTTAATTAGCATCTTTTTACTGTCGATAGCAGATGTATTACAATCAGGGCAGCTGACGGGGGGGGGCAACCGGGAATGTTGTCCCGGGCCCAGTCCTGAGGGGGGACCCAAATTTTGTTTTTGGACAGATATTTTTTAGGGGAGGGCCCGAAATGTGTAGTTTGTCCAGGGCCCACAGATTCCTGTCAGCGGCCCTGATTACAATAATCAACTTTAAAATGTACCTGGGCACAACAATTATTTTTGGCCCACCCAAACTGCAAATCCTGGCAACGGGCCTGACACCCACAAGCTACAAACCACTACAAAGGGAGGGATTTCCTTACAAAATGTTCTTTTTATTTACATATCCAAGAATAAACCAATATTAGGGAAAATACATAGAAGAACAGAATAATAATAATAATAATAATAGAGGATTTAACACATTTATACCAACTGAACCAGCACACTAGGAATGAACCATCAGTCCAGTCAGTACTGTACATTGAGAAAATATTCCTAAAATATCCTGCCCTAGGACTGACAAACAAACACACAAACAAACAAACACACTTTGTCTTTCTTACATCTGTGTTCTGACTGTTTCTTATTGCAGAAGAGAGCAGGTAGTCGGTCCCTGTGGCTGTTAAACAACATAGGAATTTAACTACAGTGGCTGAGCTGTTTAGCTACAAGCTTCTTTGGAAGAAGAGATACCAACAATAGAAATTAACAGGGGAGAATTTGTTCTGAGCGTTTAATGTGACATAATAGTGCCAGACACCTTGTGCAACAAACCCATCCAATGAGCCTGATGACATCTGATCCATTGAGTTTGTTCCCCTTTAACAAATTCACAGCTCTCCACAACTAGGAAAATGTCCAACATGGCCCCCTACTCACTTTGTAGTGCACACCTTTGGACCAGGGCCCATAGTGAACTGTATTTTACTGAAGTCCTACATAGGGAATAACGTGCAAGTTATGGCACGTTTTACTCTCCACTAAGACCATAGCCACTGCCTATGATACACAAGTTTTGGAAGTGATTCGAATAGAAAATACTGATGAATCAATTAAATCCATTTTATAAATACACTTTATATATGTATATGTATATACACACACACACACACGTACACACACGTACACACACGTACACACACGTACACACACGTACACACAGGAAAAAAAACTATTAACATAGCCACATAAAGCCATATTAAATGTAAGTAATCTAATACAGCCCATTTGGGCAAGTGCAGATAAAAAGACATGGGAGAGATGCAACTTTTCAGACCCACACAGATTGAATCCATCACCTCAGGTCCCCTTTAAACCTGCCGTTCCACATTATGCAGCTCCATGCTTTCGGAAAAGTGGTGCTTCTCAATAAGCCCATAGTCCGTCCCAACACAGTTTGCTCTTCCCGTCCAATCAGACGACAGCCACTCTCTAAACACACCAATCACAATCGAATGCTCTGCTTTGGAAAGTATAAAACTGCAGTTAAAACCGTATCCCTCGTTTTCCGACACCTCCTCTAAAAACACAGACACACACTCCATGGCACGTTTAAAACCCTGTAGAGTGGGTCACACCACCACCTAGTGGACATATCTGGCATTTCACATTGGAGAAAAAAAAGGAACCAGAACCTTTAAGCCAGACTGTGTGGTGGATGATGACTGACTAGGTTAAATGACAGATCATACCAGCAATGGTAAAAACAACACTAATCTGAAGTAGGGGAGAAAGGATCCTCTGCTCAACTGTTCTTCTAAGTAGTGTCTACAGCAGGGGTGTCTGCAGACCCATTTTGGGAAAGCAAATTCATCACCCTAAATCAGAGCCCAACTCCATGATAAAAAACAAATTGCTGTGTCATTACAACTTCGGCAGTGCATGGCTGAACAAACCAAGGCCCTGGAAAGTCGTGTTTAAATAAGAACAACAAGCCTTGAATAGAAAAGCCTCGCCGGTCCACGTTGCCTAGCGTGCTGAAATTTGGTGATTCATCAACATGGTGATTCTGGTCGTTTGGAAACACTAGTCTACAATACTGACCGTTGAATTAGGTTGATTATTGGATGATAACTGTACGTTTGTCAAGTCTGTTTCTCACTGTAGCTCAACAGCGACCATGCCGTGTGTGTGTGTGTGTGTGTGTGTGTGTGTGTGTGTGTGTAGCCGTGTTTTAGGTGGAGGTGACTGTTGTCCCACTGCCCAGCTTGATGATCATCTGCTGGCAGTCGTGGAGGGTGCGCTTGTCCCCCAGCTTCTCCAAGGTGCGGGCCGCGTCCGCCAGCATGCCCACCCGCTGGCCTGGCGCAGACAGGAAGGAGGGTGGCAGGTAGCGACACGCCAGCATCACCGCCTCAGCCTGCTCCCTCTGGCCCGGACGCATCTCACACTCCTCTGTAGACACACACAGATGGGCTGTGGCACACTGGACACCTCCAAACCATCTCTCACACACACGCACATGTCTGTACAGCTAACCTCAGGAGGACCAGAAAACATCAATGTTACCTAATCTTAACCTTAACCCTGACTTTAACCCATATCTTAACCATTACTTAAACCTCATATTATCCCTACCCTTAACCTCAATAACCTAACATGTAACCTAACCCCCACCCCCACACACACACACCCACACACAGCCAATACCTGTCCTGGCTCCAGGGGTGGCCCTGCGTCGGAGCGATCGGTCCAGGAGCTGGTGTGTGCGTGTGGGACTGGCCCCCGCCATCAGCCTGGCCGTCGCCTCGTGAAGGAACAACTGCGGGAGGACAGAGGGGGAAATGAGAACAGTGCATCATGGGTAATGACAGCGTGATGATCGAAAGCAGAAACGCATGAGGGGGTACCCTGCGCATGGCGGGCCGGAAGCTCTGGGCCAGCTTCCTGAGGGACGACAGGTCCTGCTGGAAGCCGTGAAGCTCGGCGGGGGACGCTGGCTGGGACGTGCCGCCGGGACTGGAGCTCTGCTGCAGGCGCCACACGTTGGTCCGCATCACCAGCAGCAGGTCGCAGAGCAGCAGCTGAACCAGCTGGAGGCAGAGAAGCAGATGTCATGTGTGGATAGAGAAGTGTGGCTGGTGGAGAGGCCCGCCGCGTGTGTCTGCTGCAGTATGGGCCCAGCTCTGTGTTGTACTGCAGGAACATTGCACTCAGCTGAGAGACACATGCAATGCAACTACAATGCACCACTGCTCTGGCCATGGCTCGGACACACCGTGGCCTGTGTGCACTTCTCTCCATGTGTTCAGAATGTCCCGACACTGAAAAAACGATGTAAAGTCTGGACTTTTTGTAAGTCCTGACTTTTTTTTAAAGAAGCTTTTATACTCTCATGGGATAGGGTTAGCAGTTGGGTAAAATAGATTTGCAATGAAAGACCATGGAAGCATTTATGTACCTTGTCTATACTGCTGCTGTGACAGTGTGGCCCCAGGTTGAGGCTGTCTCGCAGCAGGGCGCTGGCCTTCTCACTGTGACTCAGACCCAGCTGGCAGTTCTCTGGTTTAGCCAGTAGGGGGCGTACCGCTCGGAACGTGTGCACAGCTGCCTTGGGCAGCGGACTCCTAATGAGACATTGAAGAGCATGTTCAGGCAGGTAGAAATGCTCAGACATGTTGTATTAGGGCTCGATTCAGTGTGTGTGTGTGTGTGTGTGTGTGTGTGTGTGTGTGTGTGTGTGTGTGTGCGTGCGTGCGTGCGTGCACTCACTCTGCAGTCTGTAGACTACGGGGCAGGTGCTCTGCAGCAGGGTACAGTCTCTCGGCAGCTGTATCATCACCTTGGAGCCAGTTAATGATCACCACGGCAACTGACGACCACCACTTGGAATGCGGGTCACAGCCTGAAGGTCAAACCGATGTCAACAGAATGAGAAACTTTCCCTCAGACACTTAGATACATTATCCTTCAGTACCTATAGCACCTTGTAATTAGTAGTATTGTAATTGACAGATACATTACCCTTTAGTACCTATAGCACCTTGTAATTAGTAGTATTGTAATTGGCAGATACTTAGATACATTATCCTTTAGTACCTATAGCACCTTGTAATTAGTAGTATTGTAATTGACAGACACTTAGAAACATTATCCTTTAGTACTTATAGCACCGTGTAATTAGTAGTATTGTAATTGACAGACACTTAGATAATATTATCCTTCAGTGCCTATAGCACCTTGTAATTAGTAGTATTGTAATTGGCAGATACTTAGATAATATTATCCTTCAGTACCTATAGCACCTTGTAATTAGTAGTATTGTAATTTACAGACACTTAAGATATATTAGTCTTCAGTACTTATAGCACCTTGTAATTAGTAGTATTGTAATTGACAGACACATAGATAATATTATCCTTCAGTGCCTATAGCACCTTGTAATTAGTAGTATTGTAATTGACAGACACTTAGATATATTATCCTTCAGTACCTATAGCACCTTGTAATTAGTAGTATTGTAATTGACAGACACTTAGATATATTATCCTTCAGTACCTATAGCACCTTGTAATTAGTAGTATTGTAATTGACAGACACTTAGATATATTATCCTTCAGTGCCTATAGCACCTTGTAATTAGTAGTATTGTAATT
>JACXGM010037624.1:0-11052 GCA_016801145.1 Umbra pygmaea
ATAATTTGATAATTATTTTAGCAAAAATATTTATCTTTAATTCCAAATTGGTGGAGTCATTGAGAATAGAAAGGTTTTATAATTATGTGAAGCATCACAGTAGAGTAGAAATTTATATGGCAAAGAGTAACCCAATATGGCTTTGGTTAAAAGATAGATGGACGGTGTTGGGTGTAGATGAGGTGTGGATCAAGTGAAAGTAAAACGCACAAGATTTGTAAATATTGTAAATAACACAAAATGTATTAGCTAGAGATAAATATTAAAATGGCACAGGTAATTGGTCTCAACATTTGGTCACGGTTAGGTAAGGGTTGGGATGGGTGTGAAGTGTAGGGGGCAATAATAATAAAAAAACAAAAAAGTGGGATTGGAAATGATGCACAATATAAAAAAAAATAAAAATAAAAATAAAACACATGTATGGTCACAAAAGAGAGAGGTACATGAAGCCCTTGCCAAGCGGCAAATATCCACCAACCCCTGCACAGCAAAGCGTCTAGTGTTAAATTAATTCTCACAGTTTATATAGGTCCTAACACTAAGAGAGTTAATTTAACACTGGAATTTTGCTGTGTGCCATCCCCGGCCCACCCTAGAGTAAAATTAAATTCTCAAAATCAAAACTGTATCATAACGGAGTGCAAATAGTGTATGGGTCCATCAGTGGCAGTGCCCTGCGCTAGCCTACTTAAAAATCATCTTCAGCAGTCTATTTGCGTCAGATTACTTGATAAAAAGGATCTCCTTCAAAATAGCAAAACCGGCTGTGGATCAGCTAAGCTCACTCACCATTTTCTCGACTTTCCCAGCTTAAGATATGGGAACGTGGGATTGCGTATGAGAAAATCAAGGACACGGATATGGAGAAAAAAGTTATAAGAAGTAATGTTTGACGCAATGCTTGCTAACCAACAGCAAGCAAAGTCAAGGGCAATATTTCTAGACGTTAACTATAGTAATCCATAGGTATGCACCATTTAAAAAGAATGCGGTTTGTCACTTACTTTCGTTAAAATGCTTCTCGGTGGCATCAGTGAAAAAGCCGGGCCTACCAACACATTACCAAGAGATAGGCTTTCCAGGTCAGAGCGGTACCAGGTCAGCAAGCTGCTAGCCTCAAACTAGCACAAACCCTAATCTAGCATTAACAACACCATTCGAAAAACGGTAGCGTAGGGTATACTTTAATATATTACTGTACAATATAGGTGATAGTAGCCAAGTCAGAAATTTAATATTAAAATGCATGACGTGCAAACAAACAACTAGGCCTAGTTGAAATGTTTAATAAATTATGTGACTAGTAGATTATATAACATTATAAACCAAAAACCTCCTTACCGTTATATAATTTTTTTATGCATCGGCAGTCTGGCAGATGGCATAGACAGTAAAAGATATGCAGCAAGAAACACAAGTGGTTCACGCTTGCTCGCATACTGCTGTTTTGGGGCGCAGTGTTCTGATTTGCTTATTTCCTATTTACTTGTTTGGTGGAGGCAATCCAAAATTACTGTTTACCGTAAAATTATAATCAGACCCTCTCAGCAACCCCCCCAACATAAAAAAAACTCTTCGGGGCGCCAAAAAGCGTGCTGTGTTTGCATCCCTGTTATAGGCTACGCATGGACAAAACCAGTGGCAACTGTGTGAAGTGGAATTGTTTTGTTTTCAGTGTAATGAAGAATAATAGTTTTTCAGAATTTTCACTGATTATTTCACTGTTCCCAACAAATGCTCGGTGCCGTTTTACTCAGTACATGGCAAACAAACCAGACAAGTTTGGGATCCAATTTTGGTTGGCTGCTGATGTGGACCCAAAGTACAGTACATGCTCAATGGGTATCCCTACCTGGGGATAGATAAAACCAGGCCAGCGGGTGAGCGACTATCGGAGACTGTGGTTTTGAGAATCGTCAACCCTTTTACGGGCAAAGGCAGAAGTGTGACAACTTCTTCACATCATTTTTCCTGGCAGACAAGTTGATGGAAAAGAAAAAAGCCTTTTGGGAACCATGAACAAACAGAGACGTGAGCTGCCTCACTGTGCGCAAAATAACACACCAGCCGAGCTCTACTTCACAACAGTGATGGAGAGTAAGAAAGCTACGCTCACAGGTTACAGATGTAAGAACAAAAGTGTTTGCCTCCTCAGCACAATGCATCCAACTGTTGCCATCTGTGATGGACCCAAGAGAAAATCTAAGAAAGTGACACATTACAATCACTCAAAGGTATGTCTGTAAAATAACCTTTTGTCTCTACCATGTATCATATCTCTTAGTATCATCATACTTTTTGGTTATATTTCTGTATATAACACTAACCATGTCTACATTGTTATTTAATAGCTTGGCGTAGATACACTCGACTAAATGGCGAGACTACACCCACCTAATGGATTATTAGGAACACCATACTAATACTGTGTTTGACCACCTTTCGCCTTCAGAACTGCCTTAATTCTATATGGCATTCATTCAACAAGGTGCTGAAAGCATTTTTCAGAAATGTTGGCCCATATTGATAAGATAGCATCTTGCAGTTGATGGAGATTTGTGGGATGCACATCCAGGGCACGAAGATCCCGTTCCACCACATCCCAAAGATGCTCTATTGGGTTGAGATCTGGTGACTGTGGGGGCCATTTCAGTACAGTGAAGTCATTGTCATGTTCAAGAAACCAATTTGAAAAGATTAGAGCTTTGTGACATGGTGCATTATCCTGCTGGAAGTAGCCGTCAGAGGATGGGTACATGGTGGCCATAAAGGGATGGACATGGTCAGAAACAATGCTCAGGTAGGCCATGGCATTTAAGCGATGCCCAATTGGCACTAAGAGGCCTAAAGTGTGCCAAGAAAACATCCCCCAAACCATTACACCACCACCAGCCTGCACAGTGGTAACAAGGCATGATATATCCATGTTCTCATTCTGTTTACGGCAAATTCTGACTCTACCATCTGAATGTCTCAACAGAAATCGAGACTCATCAGACCAAGAAACATATTTCCAGTGTTCAACTGTCCAATTTTGGTTTGCTCTTGCAAATTGTAGGCTCTTTTTCTTATTTGTAGTGGAGATCAGTGGTACCTGGTGGGGTCTTCTGCTAGCCCATCCGCCTCAAGGTTGTGCGTGTTGTGGCTTCACAAATGCTTTGCTGCATACCTCGTTTGTAACAAGTGGTTATTTCAGTCAAAGTTGCCCTTCTATCAGCTTGAAGCAGTGGGCCCATTCTCCTCTGACCGCTAGCATCAACAAGGCATTTTCACCCACAGGACTGCCGCATGCTGAATGTTTTCCCTTTTCACAACATTATTTGTAAACCCTAGAAATGGTTGTGGCTGAAAATCCCAGTAACTGAGCAGATTGTGAAATACTCAGACCGGCCCGTCTGGCACCAACAACCATCCCATGCTCAAAACTGCTTAAATCACATTTCTTTCCCATTCTGACAATCCATTTGAAAATGTTCGAAATACTTTTTTCACCAAAACAATACGGCCAAACTGTTGTTATGAGGCAAACAGAAACCGCGACCTGCACGTGCTTGTTTGAAGCAGATTGTATATTTGTGTGGTGGCCTGCAAGAACCCGTCGGATGTTTTTTGTTTTGTATAGGTTACACCCTTAACTTCATTGTAATGTACAAAATAACCATGATTACTTGTGAAAAACAGTTAATTTAAGTGGTTTTTGGACATGTTAGCTAGCCAGATTTTCAAGCCTTGTCAAATTGAAAGCTTCGACGTTATGTCGCCTGCTATTTTGAGTGCTGCAGCAGACAGACCCAAAAAACTGATTAGTGAACTCAGCGTGTATTAAACTTAAAAATGACTTGCTAAAAGTTATAAATCTAGCCTTGTATTTTAAACAGACATTTACATTCACAACGTGAAACAAAACTATCTCTTTCCATTTACGCTACATCAAAATACTGTCCAGTTTTTACATGAGGGTTGAGCCCATGCTGCGAAGAGCTTACCAGTTTTAGCTGGCGAGAGACACGAGAGGCTCTGATTCCAAGAGTAGCAAGCAAGCTCCCTCCCTCACATTTTCAGCGCTCCTGTTTGAACTTGAGGTTTTGTCAAGCAACAACGAATAGATAAGCGAGTAGCAGCTTGTTGACAGTCTAAATGTCATTAATATGGTCACAGTTTCCAACAGCTTATTTAGCTGTATTAATAGATTACTACACAAGTAGTCATTTACCGTACGAATGAATTGACAGTCAATTACACATAGGCGATGCTCTCCATATCTAGAGGATAAAACATGTACGATAGCACACAACTGTACTAAACTTGAATAATAAATCTGTTTCATTCTAATTCTATTGTGATGCATGCACATTCCCTCTTTCGGGTCTGACCTTGACGTGGCGAGAGGGCTTGCGTGTTCCAGTGACCCCGGAGAGCGATACCGTCGGGAGCTCGCTCCTGGTAGGGTCACCCTAGACGGCCCGGTCTCCGGGGTAGGTACCAGACAAACAAAGACCCCAGCATGTCGGTATGCTATGAGGTGGCAGCCCCATTAATCGACTATCCTGCGGAGGGCCAACAACCCACCCAGGAGAAACCTCTTTTTGTTACGAAACCGATCAGAGATAGCCGGACAGCCCAACACGATAACGGACCCCAGCCTGTCGCCACATGGAATGTCCGGACACTCCTTTGCTCCGGAGCTGCCACCCTGCTGTCCCGAGAGCTCTGCCACTATAACATCGCCTTGGCAGGGCTCTGTGAAGTTCGATGGCACGGCAATGGCGAAACAACAGCAGGCGAGCATTGCCATTTCTGGAGTGGCCCAGAGAGACGGACAGGCCTTCATGGCGTGGCACTTGCCATCCCAAAACCCCTCCGCAAGTCCCTCATCAACTGGACACCCCTGAGCGACAAATTACTGTCAGCCCGCTTTCTCCATCAACACGGCAAGATGACAGTAATCGTTGCTTATGCCCCCACCGATGTTGCTGACGAGGATGTAAATGATGCCTTCTTTGACCAACTCCATCAGGCTGTTGCCCAAGCCTCACCACACGACATCACTATCATCCTCACCGATGCCAACGCCACTCTGTCTAGCAGTGATCGGCTCACAGGCTCACCTGTCGGCACAACCTTTGCTGACAGGTTTACAAACGACAATGGTAACCACCTTCTCCTTCTCTGCCATCACAACAACCTCTGTGTTGCTGATACCTGGTTTCCCCGGAAGCTTATCCATCACTGGACATGGTACAGCCCAGACGGCAGAACTAGGAAAGCGCTGGACCATATCCTCATCTCTCGACGCTGGAAGCCGTTTGTCACCAACTGCCGTGTGTACCGAGGAGCAGAGCTTGGCAACACAGACCATCGCTTGCTGGTGGCCCAGATTAAGCTAAAGCTGCGAGCCAACCAGCACACCAAGACTCAGCCTCGCCTGAACTCCTCCCTACTCAGTGATCCAAACATCGCCACAGATTTCAGTTGCGCTATCCGCTGCACCTTTGATAACCTGGCTACCGACAAGGTGAACGACTGGCAGACCTTCAAGGAAAGTATCATCCAGTCAGCTCACAATGTCTTCGGATGCTTTCGACCTCCCCCGAAAAAGCCCTGGATATCAGAGAGAACATTGAACATCATCGAACGGAGACGTGAGGCCCGGCTCCGAGGTGACATGACGGAGTATCGGCGACTGAACCGACAGTGCAATGTGGCAATAGCTGAGGATAGGGAGAAGTTCTGGCAAGCAGAAGCTAAACATCTCGAGTCCGCGGCCAATAACAATATGAGCCGTGTCTTCAGTCTGCTACGCCAAGCCCGTAATGGCCCACGTATCAAGACAGCCCTGGTGAAAGATTCCGACGGCAATCTTATAACAACCGAAGCAAACTGCCTCGAACGCTGGAAAGAGCACTTCAGCCTGCTTCTGCAGCACGGTACCTCCCCTGCTGATACCTCCATCTTATCGACCGTTAATGCTGCAGCCCTTACT
This sequence comes from Umbra pygmaea, assembly GCA_016801145.1. Taxonomy (NCBI): domain Eukaryota; kingdom Metazoa; phylum Chordata; class Actinopteri; order Esociformes; family Umbridae; genus Umbra; species Umbra pygmaea. The sequence goes on from JACXGM010037624.1 coordinate 5,987, forward strand.
GCTGTCTGCAATACAGACCCTGTCACACCTGAGGAAGTCAGAGCCACTCTGGAAAAACTAAACAACAGGAAAGCCCCCGGCATCTGTGCAATAACCGTTGAGATGCTAAAATCTGGGGGTGAAACCATGGCTGAGTGGCTTACCCACATATTCAATGAGGTGTGGGAGACAGAAAGGCTTCCCAGCGACTGGACCAGAGGAGTCATTCTGCCCTTCTGGAAACGTAAAGGTGACAGGCTAGTCTGCGGCAACCATAGAGGCATTACCCTGCTCTCCATCCCTGGCAAACTCTTTACCAAGATCTTGCTCACTCGTGCTCTACCAGCCATCAGAAGCAGCCGCCGTCCCCAGCAGGCTGGCTTCATGCCTAACCGCTCCACAACAGACCAAATCTCCGCCGTTCGCTTGCTGATAGAGAATCAATGTATTGTGACACTCATGCCAGGCGGCAGGCGTTGTTGTTGTTGTTGAGTTTCTGCACGCTGATTGCTTTGGGCCGGGCCTAGTCAAAGTCCAGGGCCGTTTTTTTGTCCCAGTCCATCCCTGATGTCATGTATCAGCTAGATATTACAACAGAATATATCAAATCAAATTATATTTATATAGCATTTTTCCTACAACATTTCAAAGTGCTTCAACAAACAAAAATCAGCTGGAACAGTATTTTACTAGCTGTGCCAAATAATTATTGTACAAAGTTACTCAATACAGATATTTTTATGTAGTAATAGCCAGAGATGGAACTGTCTAGTCTAGTCAATTACCTAAATATGAACTAGCATTATGATCCACAGAATGTTCAGGAAATTAGCTAGCTAGCAAATTGCTCTAGTCATTTGCTCCAATATAGTCTATCCATACGTTTCAAATGCCTAAACTAAATAATAATGCTATTGAACCCTCAGAATACATTGTGTTTGATTAAAATATAGTAATTCCATGTGGGGCATTTATTTATATGAAATTTACATTGTGACAATGGCTAGCTCGCTGGCATTGCATGACATTGTTGTAAATTGGAATTACTGATGTGTAGCTATATACCAAATGCCAAAATCTGCTGGTAAATCTCTGTTAAAATGATTAGATCACCAAAAGTATCCCCAAATGGTGTTAAGGTTAATTAGCTACCAAGCAAACTAGGTAAATTAGCTAGCTAGCTGTCTTACCTGAGCTTATGGTACTTGCTGCGGGTCCGCCATTTCGCAGTTTGAGTTTGGCTAACTAAATAGCTGGGAGAAGCATAGATCTCTGGCTTTTTAAATTAGCCAATCAACAGCATTGTACCAACAAGCATACGTGTGATTGATCAACAAGGCTATCAATCATATTTATTTAAATGCAATTCTATTGCAAGAGGCAAACATTTCTGTAAGCAAAGTTATATATTGAGAAAGCGCGCTCGGCTTCACTTTCTGCTCTCTCGGTTTCAGTTTCTGCTCTCTCGGTGTGAGTTTCTTCTCTTTCTCTCCTTGAGTTTCTTCTCTCATAAATAGATTTTTTTCTTCTCTGAGTAGCATTGCGCGCTCGCAGCTGGTCTTCTGCATGCTCACGGCTGGTCCTCTGCACGCTCTAGTTGAATTTCTTCTCTCTCGAGTTCAGTTTCTTCTCTTTCGAGTTTTTCTTCTCGCGGTGGCATTTGTGCATGTGCGAGTTTTGAGACTGTATTGACGCCATATGTAGGCTGCATCCTTCAAGTCTGCAGCCTTCGAAGGATGTAGCCTTTACATTGAGACACAGCTACTATTATGCATAGATTGTAAAATTACTGGATGGAGCCATGTGTGACGTCACCCATTGGTATTCATCGAATTTGCCGTTACGGGCGCAGATATCTTGGTTGCGGATGTGATGATTTTAGACGAGATGGAGGAGTAATCTAGCTACCTAACAGATATTAATTAGGATGCTAACAAAATACAGTATAAAAACATAATGTAAAACAAAATGTAACGTTACTTACCGGATAAAAGTGAAATGCCAACTCCTTTGAGTGTATTGTTGTACAACCGAACCACATAACCACGCCCTAAACTACCCTTTGCTTTATCGCCGATTTTAAAATCAACGAGACCATACTTAAAAAAATTTACATCATGATAAATAGCATCTAGCTATTGACACAATATACTCATTATTAAGATGTTTACTGAGGTAATAAATCAAGTATATTATGCCTTTCATTCTCATAGACTATTACAGAAACCAAGCTCTTTTGCAACCAGACGTATCGCCCCCAGCTGGATTTCAGATAGAATGCAGGTTTAAGGCACTTCTTCTGGAAAAACCAAATTCTGGTCAGGCCAATCTCAACCTGTATAGAGTCGGTGGGCGGGCTTAACGTAATTACGGGAAAACAAAGAAATGGTTGCTGCTGCTGGCGAATAGAACAGTCTTTCGAATCGGCTTTGGCCGCGACTCTAGTAGACTTGGGGTTAATCTTTTCTTTGAGAAAATAACAAAGAACGGCACTGAAGTCATTCTTTCAAAAGGAAGATTTGTTCGGAGTTTTCACTTCGTTGCTCTGGTTGGTTGTAGCGCTATCCTATTGCATGCATAGGAAATTTGAAAGACAACCGTTTATCCCACCCCTCGCATTCAGCACTGCCAATGGTGAGTTCCCAGACCCAACATCTCGATGTGGGTCTCGCTTGCCAGGCTACAAACCGGATGCTTACCCTGTGCTATTATGCCAGCAACACAAACTCAGGTTTTCAGTTTCAAAATAATAGTGTTTTTAATTCATTATAATAATCATTGTTAATTAATTGCATAGATAGGTAGTGTGTCCATGTTCATGTGTTGCTAAAATTAGTCTATGTTTTGATAAAACAGACTCTAGTGAATCACATGAGACACTGACAATATATTCAATCAAATTGTGTTTACAACATATTTGTTACTCGTAATAAAAAGTTATAAAAACATGTAAAATTATTATTTTTGCTATCATATACAGTTATTGTTTCTTTACACACAATACAATTGCATTTGGTTACAATTCACAAGCTTCATACTGAATTAACAATGATTATTGCAGTGAATTAAAATGTGCGCTATTATTTTGAAAAAGCTAAAAATACATGTTCAAAATAATTTATTAGTTACATTTATAAACAATGTAGATTATAAATAGTAAGTTTTGCCATTACAGTGTTAACAGTTAAATATGTCAGGACAAGAAATACTGTCTTTATTTTATATTTTAGAAAAACAAGAATTTATGTTAAGTTAAGTCAAGATAGACTGTCTTTATTTTTATGTATTTTTTCAGGAAAAAGTTCAACTTAAAATTTCAGGAAATACTTTGTTGACATCAATGTTGCACTTCCAATAAATTGAGTGTTGGCAAAACCGGTTGTCATTTTTATGTTGAGGTGGCGGGGGTGTTGTCGGCAGCTGCTGAATGTAACCAATAAAGTAACTTGTAATCTAACTTAGTTACTTTTATAATCAAGTAACCTGTAAAGTAACTTAACCCTTGTGTTGTCCTTGGGGTCATTTTGACCCCAAATTTAATATTTTTCTGTCAAAATATTTTTATACTTTTATGTAAACAAGGATTATTGGCCCTAAATTCCAAATCGAAGGGAAAAAATTGTTGTAATGGCTTGGACTGAAGTTAGACTAAAGGTGTAAGGTTTATACTATATGCTTTACATAAGAGTCAAACCAGATGGGGTCTTTTTTGACCCCAGAGGACCACAGGTGTATGGCCATCGGGAGGACAACACAAGGGTTAAGTTACTTTTTAAAGGAGTAATCAGTTATCAGTAATCAGATTACTTTTGCAAAGTAACTGTGGCAACACTGTTTATATTTCACATGACTATTAACATAAAAGAGAAGGTATTAGGTCTTGGATTGACCATTGCACACAGTATTATCATATTATATTCCAACATGATGTCAAACACATCATATTCCACAATGGTATTCAGATTCAAAATAATAATGACTTTAAAAGGTATTTATTTATTCCACTGAATTTGTAATATTAGTGGATTATTAAAACCCATATTTTGAAAGAATAAAAAGGTAAATCTGAAAACATTTGCATTATTCCACTTATGCTTTTGTACAGGAAATACAGGAAATGGAATGTGGTTCATTTTAATGATTCTCCTTTTTATCGTAAATATCTTGCATATTGCAAAAGCTGCAGTTCAGCAAAGGCATCTCATGGATTTTTTTACACATGATATTCCAGCGAGTGTAAAACCTTGCTGTCTCAACTAATTACAAAATATAACCATCCATAGAAGGCCATTCACATTTAAGTCACACCTGGCAGAATTTAATTTTGAACCCGATTAACAGTACAATGGGTTTAAAAAATTTTCTAGAGGCAAACACTTCAATAGATTATATTCTTTTTAATCTATGTGTAACGAACAGAGTTACCAGAAGGGAATATAATTATAATGCAGTTTATTAAACTTGAATCAGGTAAACAAATATCATGTAGGCAATAGCTCAGGAAAAGTAATGCAGGCAGGCACAGATCGATAACCAGGAAGGAATCTCCGACAGGCAAGGGCAGGACTTGGTAATGGGTAGTCAGGCAGGCAGAAGTCGGTAACCAATTCGGGATCTCAGACAGGCAGGAACAGTTACTAGGCAGGGTCAGAACAAAGACAAAGGTACCAGAGGGATATTCCAAAAATCAGAGTCAAACAAGCCAAAACTATGTAGGTCAGACCAAAAGACAATATGTAAGAACGCTCAGAACTGGAAATGATTCACAATACCTCCAGAGCTGCCAACTTTTCAAAAAACCTTGGAGTGAGATTTTGTCAGGGGTGACCAAAATTATGCCACGCACGCCGGTTGTTGGCTCAGATATCAGAGAATTGTAATTAATTTCATGTTGTACCCATGTTGTAGCCTGCATTCTGGTGGTTTGTGGGGAGGCCCAAAGCCGTTGATAGGGGCAGCCTATTGGAGATGGACAATATTAGTTACATTCTGTGAAGCAGACATAGCTGAAGGTCTATCCCCAGGAAATTTGGGGTTAAGTAATGTGATTTCCTGCATTCTAGTAGATTTTTGAGTGGTCTGCTAAA